>CAIGRH010222776.1:0-10097 GCA_903798295.1 Fraxinus nigra | reverse complement strand
TTCCACCCGAAAAATTTTTAAATTTTGTATTCGTTTGACTTTATTTTACATGAAAATTGTCCATTAAAGTGATAATTTTTTCCACAATTGGTTATAAAATTTGTTTCCATTGCCAAAAAGTAAAAAATGAAAAAAAATAAAATTTCCTAAAAAAATCATTTTTTCATCAAAGTTTAGTGTTCTTTTGGTTTTGTTTTACATGAAAATTGTCCATGAAAGTGAAAAAAAAAAATTTTTACAACTAATTATGAAATTTTTTTTCATTGCTCAAAAAAAAAAATAAATAAATAAAAAACGGCAGTAGCCTACAAAAACTTTTCCCACCAAAATGGTGGGAAAAGCTTTTCATCAATTTTGAGGAAAATAGAGGTGGGGGGAAAAAGTTTTCCTTAGAAAATTGTGGTAATCAAACAAGCCAAAACCAAGAAAATGGAATTTGTTTTCCAAGTTTTAGGGAAAACCAATCAAACATGGCCTTAATTCTTGACACAACAAGTCTTTGTAGGCTAAAGTTATTTACTTTCCGACAACTTTTATTCATTCGTTCACACGATATGAAGGCATAAATTAAAACCGTCACCCAAATTTTCATTATACTCGACCACAACAACATATGCAAGGAAAAGCTAAGCATATTAAATCCTTGTGGTAAACACGAGATAGAAATCCTTGTGTGCAAAACGAAATAAAACCATACAAAATAGAATTTTGATTAAGAACGAAATCCGGGGTCCCTGAAACAAAATTTAAAAAAAAAAAATAAACTCAGATAAATATATATAAATACCAATCTTTGGGCGCTGGTTGTAGGATTGTAGTACTTGAAGAAGTTCACTGTCTTAACCATCTTGATCTCTGTTTACAGCGTGTAAAAAATGCAACTGGCAACTCAGTACAAGAAAAATCATGATCCATGTGATCAAGCTTCAAAAAAATTGTTAAAAGCGAACAAAAAATTTGTAAATGCAACAATATATATTAATAGATATGCCTAGTTCCCTTTAGCTTTTCTAGAGGTCATATAATGCAGCTGGAAACTCAATACACGAAAAATCATGATCCATGTGATAAAGTTTTAAAAAAACTTGTGAAGAGCAAACAAAAAATTTGTAAATGCAACAATATATTAATAGATATGCCTAGTTCCCTTTGGCTTTTCTAGAGTTCATTTAAGGGCAAGTTTGGCAAATGATAATTTTTTAAGCTGGTCAATCATACATTTTACCCATTTTGTAGAGGTTTTTACCATTTATAGAGAAATTAATCCACAGAAATGCACCAGAAATCTCACAAAGGGGTGGGCCCCACATGGTGTGAGTATTCTGGCCATTTTTGTTGATTTTTCTTTCTGTAAGTGTAGTGTGCATCTTTTGTAGAAGCTGCTTATCATTCACATATGGACCACTAGAGGTAAATATATTGGTTGTGGGTTGATGCCGTTTGGACTGGTTGGTTGGTAGAAAAAGAACGTGAAATTGAACCCGAAAAACACTATTTTGACGACCTTTGAAAAAGCTTCCGCAACAATTGATATTAGAGCCACAAGGTGGTGGATTTGGCTCGAAAAACTGACCAAAACCTGATCAAAAAGGCAGCAAAGTCGAAGCAAAAAAACATATTGAAAAATTGACAGAAAACCGCCAAAGAATAAGGTTGTTTTTGTGATTTTCGGCCAATCAAGAAAGAGTTTGGTGAAACGGAGACCACCGACGTGACGTGCAAGTGGAGGTGAACCATAGTGATCGACACGTGAGATTTTTTTACCATGCGTATCGCGACGCATGAAGCCTACGTGCTGAGACTGTGGTGGCGCGTGAGAGCACGTGCGGTATCTTCTGGATGAGTTCTCTTCAGGCAGTTTGTTGCTGACATTTTCTCCGACATTGTAGTGCTCTTAGTTTTCTATTTCAGGTTATACAACAAAGTCTGGGCGATTGTGTTCTTCGTGTGTTCGGGACTAGATCATGGTTGATTGATTCCTGTGATTGTTGGAGACTTGGTAACGAATTGTGATGCTCCTAAAATGATAAATTCACATCATTCGATATTTACAGACTCAGATTGGTTCACTCGGTATCGTGTTCATTCCCTTTTATTATTGCAGTTATGGTTATCGTGTAGGATATCAATTTACTTTTCACATTAGAAGTCATCGTGTGGAATGACATTAGGATTGGGATTACCGTGAAGGGTTAGCAATTGCCTGTTGTTAGACTTATGAATTACTTGTTAATTATTTGNAAGTCTGGGCGATTGTGTTCTTCGTGTGTTCGGGACTAGATCATGGTTGATTGATTCCTGTGATTGTTGGAGACTTGGTAACGAATTGTGATGCTCCTAAAATGATAAATTCACATCATTCGATATTTACAGACTCAGATTGGTTCACTCGGTATCGTGTTCATTCCCTTTTATTATTGCAGTTATGGTTATCGTGTAGGATATCAATTTACTTTTCACATTAGAAGTCATCGTGTGGAATGACATTAGGATTGGGATTACCGTGAAGGGTTAGCAATTGCCTGTTGTTAGACTTATGAATTACTTGTTAATTATTTGCCTTAAACTCTTTGTAAAGTTGTTGTCAATCTTTTCTACGCTATTAGAATTGCATGTGACCTTAGGAAGTTTTATTTGACTATTTTGTGTAAATTACGTATGTACTTTGCTCGTGGTCATTATTTGGTATTGATGACATATGTAGGTCTAAGGTAAGAACAAAAAGTATGATTGTTTTAACTGTGGTAAATTTGGCCATGGTGAAATAAATTGTCCTAAAATTGATAATAAAAGGAAAGATTAGATGAGATGTGAGGTGAGGTGAGGTGAGGCGAATGTAGCTATAGGGTTGAGTGGTGACCTTAGTAAGGTTTATTGAGAGTAAACATATTTACTGCATGTTCATCTGTGTGTAATCCTTTCTACATGTGTGCAATTGCTCAATTCCATTACATGATTATATGTTGCATTTCAATATTTGATATGTGCATTGGCATGAATTGGAGTGATCTTATTACTTGGTGTAATTTTTTGAATGCATAGTGGATTGGGATGCATTAGCAGTGTGTTGTGTATGTGTTGTATGTCTTTTGGTAAGATGGAGTATAGATGCCTAGGGGTACATCGGTGATTTGTGCCGGGGATGTAGAGTGTAACATTTGAATCACGAGTGGAAAAGTGATTAAATATCTGAAATCCTTTATCTGTGAAAGACCCTAATCAGGTTGGGTGTAAGAGGCACTAATATTACTTCTATTATGTAGAGACCCACTATCCACATAGGTTGGGAAAAGTGGTGTGGTCATAGAAGATTATTCCGAGAACTTAGGATCTATAGAGGTCTACCAGTTAGATATGAGTTAAGTGATCAGTCTAGTGAGCATGGTGGGCGATGAGAGATGATATGTGTTCTCTAGGTTTGAGCAACAAGGAATAGGATAGGATAAGTATGCTGAGATCCCTTTGTGTGGTCATTTATGCATTTAGTTGCATATGTGGTTTTGACCGTTTGATTGATTAACGTAGTGAAAATGTTGTTTTGTGTTAACGTGTTTTGAAAAGATCTGTGGATTATTTACTGTTATTATCTACTTCTACTTGGGTGTTATTTGACCTTAGCCCTGGTGAGTACATGGAGCAAGTATTTTATATGTTTCAGGCTTGAAACACAAGGTAAGGTCTATGATCCCAATTTTATTGGTTACCTTAATTATGCAAGTATTAACTTTATGTTTTGATTGCTTGTAAGTTGATTGGGTATCAAGGTGGATATTTGCTGGGTTTTTTTTATACCCAATAAATCCCGAGGTGAATATATTGTTGTGGATTGATGCCATTTGGATTAGTTGGTTGGTAGAAAATGAAGGTGGTCAACTTGGTTTTTGTTAGGCTTGTTCTGAATGATTCGTGCCATTTCTGTCTGTCTGGTGTACCAAGAGTGGCTATCTTTTACGTTTCTTTTTTTTTTCTTTTTTCACATAAATGAAACACTAAAAATTAGAATAATTCTTGGTGTCCTGCCGTTCCAGTGCCCATTCTGTCCAGACCCAAAATTTATCATTGCGACTCCATCTCTAACAATCCTCTACATAGACTGGATGCATTCTGGATGAAGATGTATTCTTAGCATTATCGTATTTGAAACTATGAGGTTTGACCCAAATTACACCTAGAGAGGGGTTAATAGGTAATTATGCGGAATTGAAAAATAATAATTAAATAGCAACAAGTCACTTTTAATTATTTCTAGATGATTAATCAAACGGTCCAATTTTCTTATATTGAATTACCGCAGTTATATGGAAATAGTAAATAACACACAGAATGATCACGAAGAAACCCCAACTGAATAAAAACTTTGAGCACTTTATGAGTCAAAAATCCACTATAAACGAATTTTGAACTCACAGTCCACCAAACACGACTACCACTAGTACTTTTGACCTCCTCACTGCAATTCCCACAGCCCTCATAGATTGTGTGCTCCTATACCAACTCTCGGCTGTAATTTTCAAAGCCCTCCTAGATTACGTGCTCCTACACCAACACCTGGCTTTATGAATTCGTCTATCTACTTGGATCAATGAAGAACTTCACGATCTCCAAGAAGTGGAACTCTAGTCACATTTCTTTGATCTTCAAAACTCTAACACATGTTTAGGAAGTAGTAGTTTGGTATTTGGTTTATATGAATTTGATGTTTTTACCCCCAAGAATAAATCAAACCGTGAAGGTTGAAAGCTTATACATGATTTTGATGAAGAGAATATGAAGCAATATGTGTTCTATCAATGTTCAACCTCAGGAAAAATCTTTAAAGGCTTTCTGGTATTTATACTGTAGGTTTATGGTTGAATAAGCTAGAAAAAAGCCTTAAAATGAAAATTAAAATTCTCCAAATAACCCTGTTGCTCAAGTGAGGGCTTAGCAATAGGCGAGTGATAGGTTGTCGCTCGAGCGAAGGCAATGCGACAGGCGGGCGACAATGTTTCTATTTTTGACGCTCGAGCAAAATTAGAGTTGTCTTTTCCTTATTTCCATTCTCAAACCCTAGACCTAATACAACTCAATTTTTAATATTTGCAACTTACTCTTGGACTTTTACAACATATTAATTCTAGTCATATTTGTTCACAAACTTGCCAATTACATTGAAAACCTAACAAGCTCTCCTTTGACATTTTGTGACAAAAATACAAATCTAAAGTCAAGGTGGTAAAAAAACAACACAACTATTACCAAACCAACTGTCGTGGCTGAACTATGTTTTTCCTTTGTCAAAACCTATTTCCTGAAACAGACAACTTAACTACCAGCGTAAAAGTACGTGAAACGGTAATATGATAAACACAATTCAAATAGTTATTCATAAGCCATACTAGCTAAATTAAGATGCAATATCAATGTAAACCAACATACCAAAAAAATATTGATATCACTAAATATCAAAACTTAATATAGCTGAAACAAAAATATTATACAAAAATTTTTAAATACATCAATTATTATTCAAGAAAAATTTTAAGTACATCAAAAACATCAATCAAAGTATCATCCTAACTACTCCCCCATTTTTGTCACAAATGACAAGGAATACCATATCAACTATACATCAGTATCCTCGTCAAAAGCTTAGTCATCATCCCAATGTCAATGAATCCAATGCAACCCACACTGAAGATAGCCGATAGCACCTTGAAGTGTAGCAAACTCTATAGTGTGTTGATCAACTATAGCTCTCAACTGGGTAATCTCCGTCATCATACGAGCATGCTGCTATATCAACATAGTCATATGTCTCATAAGTGATACAAAAGGAGGAATAGACTCAGTAGGTGGAGAAGCGAAGTGGATATCGAGGGGATTTCAGCAGGTGGTGGAGCAAAAAGAGGAGCACGGATATCGGACGAATAAATAGAAAAGAGGTCATCAAACGGATCGACCGGCACAAACGGATCAACTAGCTCAACGGCTTAGAAATGGTAGTGTGGCCAATCGGCCGATATATATGGAAACAAAGGGTAAATGACTCGAAGAATATGAGCTATACTAAATACAACATCCGAAGTGATCTTAACTGTCTTACCTTTACGGAACACCCTAAAAGTAGATCTGCTAACATCGTGAATGCTAGCATAAAATTTCTGAATGAGTAGACTCGGTGGATGAGTTAAATCAATGAGTAAAGGATCCCAAACCATAAAAGCGAAAATAATAGCGAGGATGAGGGTAAAGGTCAAATAACACAACCTCGCGCTCCACTAACACCGGGCGAAATGAAAACTGGGTCCCGAATACTTCTTAGGCAGTGAATGATATGATCTGGGATTGAATGAAGGACGTGGACACACTCGATCTGTGTGCAATCATCTGTTCTTTCTTAGGCGACATCTGAGAAATAGATTAGAGATACATGTCAAATAATACAGAACTACAAATAAAACTATGCAATGCATGGACGGAGATGGCACGGTGTCGTGACATCGGGACATGGTGCCTCGACATCATGACATGATGCCCTGACATATGCCTTGCGTGCTGAGATGACGGACATCATGTCGCGACACCAATAGGATCATGCGATAGAAATGACATCAAAACAACTATTGAACAACCAAACAATGTTCAATTTTGTGGAGGTGTATTGACCATAAAAAAATATGTGAAAAAAACAAGAAGAAAAATCTAGTAGAATTTCATCGAACATGTGGTGTGCAACACGAATTTCCATCAAAACCAAACTTCAACTCTCATGAAACCACCACATTTATCACACACACACACCTAGTCGAACTAAAAAAAACTAAACCTTATTAAAAAAAATCAGTTTTTTTTTTTTTTTTGCGTCTTTGTTTCCGTGTGATTTGTCATTTAATTGCCTTTAGATTCATTATTTAGTTGTTTATTGGGTTTCGATATAAAAAAAAATTTGGAAATACATAAAAAAAATTCTTTGAACTGTTGAAAAAAAAAATCTCTACATCTCATAAACGTCTAGAGGCAAACAAAACAAAATAATGTTTTTTAGTCATTTGGTTTTATTTTCTTGAAGTTTGAGTCATTACCTCAATCTATGTAATTTTTTGATTATCGAGAACTTGTGCTTGTGATGGTGTTCGTTGTGGGATTGTGTCCCATTTGATTGAGATTGGCTATTTCTCGAGCTATTGAGAAAGGAAGATGAGCGGTAAAAGGCAAGAGTCGTGAGTCGTGAGTTCAATATCGGGTAAAAGCCAAATTGTGAGTGATACACGAGTGCAAACACGTGAGGTAAATTAATTTTTTTCTTGTTATTTCTTTCCCTTCGATTTTTTTGTTATTTAATTATTTGCAAAAAAAAAGAGATATAAGTAAAGGTGAGGAGAAAGAGGTGCTTAAGGGGTTTTATACGGAGTTTATAGATAGTATGCAGGCTATACATCTTAGGTTTGATCAATCGGGTTTGGTGGCTGAACGTATTAGTGGTGATGTAGCTAGGCATGAAACCTAGATTGGGAGTCAGCAGCGAGGGACACCCCAAAGATTTCCTCGTGGGGATAGACGAGATAGGCGAGGACAGAATCTTATGATTGAGTTTGATTGCGAAGATGAGGCGGTGAGCATAGGTAGTAGTGAATATTATTTGAAAGTTGAGATGGGACGAATGAGGAATAGAGGAGGTAGGTTGGATCGAGGGATTGATAGAGATTTAGGGAACATCAAACTGAATATTCCAACTTTCCAAGGTCGGAGTGACCCCGAAGCTTACTTAGAGTGGGAAAAGAAGGTCGAATTGGTGTTTGATTGTCATAATTACTCAGAGGAGAAGAAGTTGAAGTTAGCTATATTAGAATTCATTGACTATGCTATTATTTGGTGGGATCAATTAAGGGCAAGTCGTAGAAGGAATTTGGATAGGCTAATTGAGACGTGGGAATAATTGAAGGCTTGCATGAGAAAATGGTCTGTACCTGGACATTATTATCGGGATCTTCAGCATAAGTTACAAATGCTTTCTTAGGGGTCTAGGTGTGTGGAGGATTATTATAAGGAGATGGAGGTGGCAATGATTCGGGCAAATGTAGAAGAGGATCGGGAGGCCACCATGGCTAGGTTTTTGAATGGGTTGAATATGGATATTTCTAACATAGTAGAGTTACAGCACTATGTGGAGTTGGAGGACTTGGTGCACATGGCTATAAAGGTCGAGAGGCAACTCAGATGAAAAGGGATAGCTAGGTTTACTACGGAACCCCAATGGAGTAGTGGTGATAGGAATGATCGGGTAGACACCGGGAAAAAGGTTGAAGTACCTAAGGTTAAGAAGGAGGTGAATAAAAATAAACCAAACATTGAAAATCAAGTTGGTAGGTCGGGGAATATTAAATGTTTCAAGTGTTTGGGTTCGGAGCATATAGCTTCACAATGTTCAAACCGACGGGTGATGACTCTTCGGGAAATGGAGAGATTGAGTCGGATAATGGGGGTGGAAGTGACAGTATGCCTAAGTTGGAAGATGTTAAAGGTGAAAATTGTTTGGAGTACCCGGTTGCGGAGTCATTAGTGGTGATGCGTGCTCTTACAACACAAATAAAGGTGGATGATGAGGAGTAGCAACGAGAGAATTTGTTTCACACTAGGTGTCACATTAAAAATGAGGTTTGTAGTTTGATTATAGATGGTAGGAGTTGTACAAACGTGGCTAGCACGACCCTTGTAGAGGAGTTGGGATTATCTCTTATGAGGCATCCTCAACCATACAAGTTGGGTGGCTGAATAATTGTAGGGAGATACGGGTTATCAAGAGGGCCTTGGTGAATTTCAACATTGGGCGATATAATGATGAGGTGTTGTGCGATGTAGTTCCAATGCATACGGGACATCTCTTATTAGGTAGGCCAGGGCAGTATAATATGATAGTGATGCATAAAGGATTCACAAATCGTTACAACTTGGTAAAGGATGGAAGAGCTATCACATAACAACAGGTCCATGAGGACCAACTAAAATTGAAAAGTGAGTAAAAGAATGAAAATAAAGAGTGGAAAAATGAGGGCAAGAGAGAACAAAGTAAGGTGGCTGAGAGTGAGGGAAAAAGAGTAGAGCCACACGAGAGAAAAAAAAAAGGGAAAAATCAGAGAGGAGGGAAAATTTCAAAGTGAGCTTATATGTAAGAAAAGTCGAGTGTAAGAGGGCTTTAATGAGAACTAACAATTCCCTCCCAAATTTGGATAATTCTTTTTGCAGGATGTCAAGGAATCATTCCATGGCGGAATAATTTGTGGTGCGTCATACCTTAACTATCCACGTATTGTAAATCACATGGAAAATCTGATGAGTAACAAGGAGGGTTTAAGTGACCAAGTCATGGTAACTATCAAATCCCTACATTTAGATTAGACTATAAGCTTGCATATATGGAAAATTTCTTATTTGTTTATGATATGCGTTTACTACATGATGAAATTATAGTAGGTCACAAGGAGTTAATCGTATAGCTTGGCAATTAGAATGCATTATTGTTGACTGGGTGCATGAATGCTTTTTTTTAATCACAGTAGTCTTACCTGTCTTAAGTTGGAATTATAGAGTTTGTTAGGAGTGAGTTTAAAGTCTACTAATCCCCTTCCGCATTCCAATTTGACAAATGATTCTAAGTCACTAATCTTGTTCAATTTAACATCTTCATCTATTGGTGTTATTGTTGGAATTTGTGAGACACGGGTGATGATACGTACGAGGCGGATACGAACTCAAAGGAGGTCCAAACTACATATAGGGGAGAAGGACCATTTCATTCCATTAATTTGATCGAGAATGAAGGCTACAGTTTACTTCTGTTGGGTAAGTCTATAATATTTAACATTCTCAAGGTTGCTAATGTTGCTTCGTTTTATGCAGGTTCAGATTCGAGGTCGAATCCTTTCGAAGAAAGAGAGGATGATATGATCCGGGTTACATGAGTCGACGATTCAAGTAATAGAGTTCAGATGGGTGAGGTTAACAAGCCAAAGTTCAAGTTTCGTGAACGGCTCGGGAGCCGAAATGAGTTGGATTCAAAGTTTGGAAGATATTTGGAAAGAAAACGCGTTGCATGGATTAAAATAAGCATAATTTTC
>CAIGRH010222730.1:0-10234 GCA_903798295.1 Fraxinus nigra | reverse complement strand
TCCATCTATTTGCTATAATCACAAAAATTTCATTACAAATTCCATTTATCACTCAAACTTTAACTCAAGTTTATAAAATGAAAAGTGAAAACTAAAGATATAACTTAAACTCAAGCAACGACTGGTTATTGAAGCCATATAACACAATAATGCATAGAAGATGGATGAACATCATCTAACAGCTGATAAATTTTACAGATTATATACATCTTACTCTCAAAAATTAAAATAAAAGGCAATCATTTGTTAGTTGAGAAACCCATGCTACACAGAGTAAGAAGTGAAGGTAAAAGTTTTACCATTACACTTGTTAAATTTATTTATAAAAAGTCCAAACATGCTAGCAAAATTCAATTTCAACAACCACCTATTAAATTAACTAAAAATCCAAAAATACGTAGTTAATTTCAAAAAGTTTCATTGCATTGATATGGAAACAAATGAAACAAACAACAAACATATCCACCACACCCAGATTCACAGCAAAAGACTGGCATTAGTACTAAAATACTCTATTTCAATCACTATTTTGAGCAACCTCTTTCTCAATCAAAATTTCGAATCCTACAAAAACAAGGTTGGTTGACAAAATTAGGCGTATAGAGGGAAGAATGTAGGGAGAAAAAAATTCGAAAGATAAAAGAAAAAGAATCTTATGATATGGGTCTGGGAATGAAATGGAGGAATAAAGAGGTATGGTTGGTTGAGTGAAAAAATGGAGAAAGTGCGTCAAGGGAAGTTGATAGCGAAAAAAATTGAATTACGACGACGAGAAATAGCGACATGTGGCTGTCAAGTTTTTCCGCTATTTTATATTGTAGTGAAGGTTAGGATTTTGGATGGTTTATAATTACATTATAAGTACTTGTTTGATGATCATTCTTTCTCACTTTTTTTTCATACATTTTCAACTACACATTCTCACAATAAAATATTGTTCACGTAAATCCAAAATTTTCCCTTACTTTTTAACAATATATTCTCTCAAAATTCACTATTCAAAAACTCATTTTTTCCAAAGAAAAAAAATTGAGGACTAAGCCCCGGTTTGATACACATTATTTTTTCATTCTCATTTTTCTACTCATTTTCAATCACACATTATTTAATAAAATAATATTTTTCATCACATCAATAACTTTTTCTTCTTTTTCAATCACACATTCTTCATCAATATATTATTCCAAAATACATTCTTCCAAAATAATGTGGCTCAAACACACCCTAAATCTGTTAAAATTATTCAAGTAAAAAAGATATATCAAAATGTTTTAACTCTTTTCTAACCATTCACTTCAATAAAAAACAGAATTTTGGGTTTCTTCCTACGTTTACGATCACACATGGTATGGCTTTATACTTCCTCAATCAAAAGAGACAACTTCAAAAGATCGTATAAAAGTATCTTATAAAATTTCTTATTTTTCATTAATTGTACAACACTTCTTGAGCCCCTTCATCGAAGTTACTACGATTCCAACATTCCCATGAAGAGGGCAATAGTACAAAAACTACGAATTTCTTATTATGTCTAATCTCGTATAGTACGAGTGTACCAAACACACACTTATTGTCTCAGCCATAATTGATAGTCTATTCCTCTGTCCACAAACTTCTGCCAGGTTCCATCCAAATCAACTTCCTTGGAAGGATTCCAATCAAAATGTCCAAGCTTCACTACAAGTGTATCACCAATTTTCGCAACATAACCATCATTATGAGCATGGTATATTTTTATGGGGCTGCGGCAGTGGATTCCAGCGCGTCTCCGAGCTTCGATCAACTCAGTTACGGTATCACGGATGCCGAAATCATAAAAATGATCATAAAATACCACAGGCTGCAAATTTAGTAAGAAATTTTGATTAGAATCTCAATCATTCATTGACAATTATTATTTCAAACTCTTTAAGCCCACGTTTGACCCCATTAAAATTATAATCAATTTCTCCCTCTCTCTCGTTATTATGCCCTGTTTGATGCACATTATTGAATGAAAAGTGCATTTTAAATAATGATTTGATGCAAAATATGTGGTTAAAAAATAAGGAAAAATTTTGGATTTGCGTGTAATATTATTTTATTGAAGGGTGTGTGATTGAAAATGAGTTTTGAAAAAATGATTTTTTGTAAGAATGTGGATCGAACAAGGTGTAAATCTCACATTCTCCAATAAAATAATATTACACTTAAACCTAAAACTTTTTTCTTATTTTTTAACCACATATTCTTCGGAAAAAAACTATTCCAAAAATTATAATATCAAATAATGGTGGCCAAACGGGGACTAATTCTCATACTCATTTTCAACTACATTTACATAATAAAATATTTTGCACATAAATCCAAAAAAATTCTCTATTTTTTAACCACGCATCCTCAAAAAAAAAAAAACATTATCCATTTTCTCAAAATAATGGTCATCAAACAAGTGCTAAAGTTATAACTAACCAAAAGAATAAAGCAAGAATAAGTGTGGTAGGAAAAAACTTAACCACGCACAACAGAGGTCCACAGATAAAGTGAGCATTTGTTTTTTTTCAAATAGGAGATACAATGATTTTTATTCTTGTGGTCATTTCTTATTATTCCGGAAAATAAATGACTGGTGTAGTATAACTGAAAGTGTCTAAAATTGGTTCCCAAAACTTGAAGACGTGCGAAATTGGCAAACTTACGGTTCCAGGATGTGTTAAAATGTAAGCATATCCTTGTGTAAGCTTCTCTCTTGGAAATGGCCAATGACCCTGAGAAAAAGTGTTTTTAACAGTAAAAATCAGTCAATTGTAACTTGGAATGTTGAAGTTGATATGTACAAGGTAATACACATGTACTCCCTACAGGCTTGCACAGAAAGGAGGGTGTGCGCCTGCATGAATGATGAATTGAGAAAAAACAGAGAAAATATTAGGGCCAACTCCTCTAGTTGTGCCCCTTATTATGCTATTCAACCAGCTGATAAAAGGATTGTTGTGTTTCTGAGGGTGTGAGGGGGAATGGGTGAGTGATGATACCTGTGTAGATCCAGTATCATGATTCTCTAAGAACGTGACAGCACGAGAGGGCCACCATCCCATAACTCCTGTTGGTTTCCCTTGAGGATCTATTAATCTCCAATATTGATTATGCAGTGCAGAATGGAGAATACCCTGCAAATATGAGGATCAATCTTATAGCTAACTATATAACATTTGATAACCAAATAATGTATAAATTTCATAAGCAAATGTGGAACAAGGAAGCACGTCACAGCATTATTAACACAACTGATTTCTAATCTACCACAATCAACTTATCTAACATTGTGAAATATAAACTTCTAGCAACACAGCATATAGGTATGAGCACCTTTGAACCACTTCATCATAAGATCCAGTATATAAGAGCATCTTCATGTGACTCTTTAAACATAAAATTCTCTCTATTTTAAAGAGTCATTTTAAAGAGTGAACACTAAAAATTGTGCTCCAAGAGACTTCAAATTAACATTTTAAAATAGAGAGAGAGTTTGACTCTTCAAATTTGGAGAGCTAAACCCACTCTTTATAATAAATGCTTTAAAGTATTGTAATTTTTAATGGAGGAAAATAATATAATAATTTGGAGGGAAGTTATTGAAAATAAATGATACAAAAAACAATAAATATTTTTGAGAGTAGTAAAATTAAGTGTTAAAGATAGAGATTATGTTGGAGTACTTAAATTTATTTTTCCCTCTATAAATTATAGATGCTTTCTAAATTGCTAAATACACTTTTTAAAAATAGTCTCTTGGAGATGCTCTAAAGTCTTAATTTAAATTAGAATAACAAGAAAATTAGGCAAAAAGCCGTAATTTTTAAGGAAAACTAAAGATTTGGTGGCAAAAAATATGAAGGTTGATGACCAAGAAGACACCTTTGTTGTGACATCAAATGCAGAAGAGGTGCCACCTGTTGCATTTATCCAGTTAACTATGCGTTGCCGATGAGAATCTGCGCACAGGGGAGGAAAAGTTGTCACGAAAAGAACGTATAAACGTACAAAACTAATGTTAAAGCAACATGTAAAAACTAAAATCAAACTAATTACATTAGGGATATGTACGATGAAAGAACAATAAATAGTATAAAATCAAAAAATAAGGGCATATGGGCCAAAGGTTCAGTGACCCTTTGAAGCCATATATTTTCTGGGAATAAATAACTTTTATGAACATGATAATAATTCACTATATCAGAAAAAGATTTAAATTCTTTAAAAAAATAAATTATTTTCTATTTTATTGTATATAAAATCAATTATGAAATGTAAGTTGTCCTTTAAATGAAATTAAAAGTTATTTTGACACAGAATGGTCAAGCGTGTTGATTTTGAAGTTATTGGATTTAGCACAAACTGATATTAAATGAATTACCAAATAGTTGCATTTACTTCTGATGGATTAGTATGAATGCAAGTGACTTCTAAGGACCAACATAGAAGCTTTAGGATGGCAAGGGACTAATATAGGAATTATATTCTTTCTTCTCTTGTATATACATCACTGTGAAGAAATGAGAATACAACTTTCTCTTTCTATTGTTAACTAAAATCAATCACAGAAAGCTTTTTTTATCAGTGAACTTTGGGCAACTTTGTGTAAGAGAGTGGACTGCCCATAACTAGATGTAATATCCTCAATCCGAAGGAAGTAACCAGCACCCGAAATTTTTTCTTAAAGTTTCTCTCCGTAAAGAAAGATTCAAAGATTTATCAACTAGGAAGTTGGCAAGCATTAATAGCATCTTTCCCTAGGTAATAAAAAAAATTTATTGATGTTACCAGGAGAGCAAAAGTCAATTTTTTTTTATTTTTTTTTTTTCGTGTTAACGCACCTCCACCCGCATCCTAATGGGCCATCAAAATATTACACAACACCAGCCCAATTGATGAATTTCACCTATTCCTAAATTTTGATCTAAGAAAAAATTCTCCAAAGTCAAATTACTGTAAATAAAATATTACCTTGATTGTAACACAAATTACCACCTTCATAAGCTAGACTATCCCAGTATTCTCCAATTGCAAAAGCAGGATTAGAAGCTTCTACATATTCTTTCACGTATCCACCAGAGAAGCCTCTGCAAACAAAAAGAAAGGAACTATATCCCACTATACAGTTTTTGCAAGTACAACGATTTCTGGGATGATTTGCAGAAGCATTTTTAATGTCTTATATTTGCATACCATCATTTGGTCAATACAAGGTAAATAAATAAAAAACACTATCTAAAACTTATCTAATTTCAGTCTATTGAAATTACTAGATGGATTTCGAACCTAATGATGAGAGGAGTACAAAATCAACCGAACAATAAAAAATGCCTCCAAACCATGTGTCAAATATCTGGAAGCTATTATGCATCTGACCAGCAGAAAATGTATTTGTTCTCTATTCAAGTTCCTAAGTTTTTTTATGAAGATAATGGAATCACAGCAAATTAGTTAGCTTGTGATGTACAATGGAAAATTTAAATTTTTATACATTCACCTCACAAAATCAAGGCGCCACCCATCAAAACCAATATCATTTCTGAGCCAGTTCAGCCATTCCTTTATATCTCTACGAACGAAGTCCTGTGAATGATCAATGTTTGGTGCCGCATGAAAAATATCACCTATTTTTTTGTCAGCAGAAAAACTAACAAGTTACATGCTTGCTAATTTACTATGTAACAACATCTCCAAGAGACTATCTATCGATAAAGAGAATCTTATGTATAATATAGAGAGTAAAAGTTTTTATATACTCCAACAATACTCTTTATTTTGGCTGTTCAATTTTTATTTTTATTTTCAAGAAATGTTTATTGGTTTCTTCTCATCTTTTATTTAAATATTTGCTAAATGTAAATGACCAATTAATTCACATATGATCAGCATAATTTGAAAAATAAAGTATTGAAATTTGTAACTTATTATTTAAATGCAATCATTATTAAAATAGAGAGTCTCTTGGAGTTTATTTTTAAGAATTCACACTCTAAAATAGAGAGCGTCTTGTGTTCAAATAGTCCCATAAAGTTACTGAACAAACGTCAATAAAAAAAAATTTATTTTCATAGCAATATCAGAAAGCTGTTAGTTGGTCTGATATCAGAAATTACTATATGAATATATCATAGCATCGA
Source organism: Fraxinus nigra (assembly GCA_903798295.1). Taxonomy (NCBI): domain Eukaryota; kingdom Viridiplantae; phylum Streptophyta; class Magnoliopsida; order Lamiales; family Oleaceae; genus Fraxinus; species Fraxinus nigra. The sequence continues at coordinate 4,082 of CAIGRH010222730.1, read as the reverse complement.
AAAGCTTTTGACAGAATTGCAAAAGACCACAAGGAGCTAAATTGCTAATAAGTTGAAAAGGTAGATGCTGTAAAGGAAGAATTGTGTGAGCCCCAGCAGAAAGCAAGTGTACCTGTAACTATAGGAACAATTCCATTATAATCACCCACATCATTAAGGAAGACTGAGAAAATGAAATTTTGTAATAATGTTTTGGGTCAAACTTAACACAATGGCAAAATCCTTCTTTTTATCCATACATTTTGTAGAATCCAGAACTTACTAATCACTTATTATCCACCCATCCCGCATGACCCACAACTTATAAACACTTAAAAGCACTACCAAACAAGCATTTTTTTAGACTAAAAAACCTTGACTTCTCCACATTCAGTCCAACCTCGAGTTCGCTACTCTGTGTAATTTCAGAAGATCAGATATTTTTCGCAAGTGCACTCCTATAAGTCTTGAGCTTTGTTTAGCAGAGATCAGATCATGAATTTGCCATTAAAGGTGATAAAAAGTATCATGGATAATTCGATAGATATCTCAATATCAATTACATGAACTTTTTCAGGTGCATCAGTTTTATCTCAACTGAAAGAACTATAGGCCAACTCCCATTCTTGGAGGATATTTTAGCCTATGGTAGCATGTATACTCCAGGTGATGTGCTTTCATCAGAGAAGAATGCTTCGTATTGTAAGCTTCTTGGGGCAATTATACAGTGTCGCCAGTATATGTGTGGCTTACATTTGATTTTGCTGACTGCTAAATAAATGCTGATAGAAAAGAAACTTAAGAATTCAAAACTATGACAACACCCAGAAAAATAGACTAAGCAAGCCATTCAGACCTTACAAGACAAACAAAAGCATAGAACTTCTGGTCCAAATTATTTCACATCTTGGTTAAAACTCAAAAGATGTGGATGCTCATTGAACCACTTGCATCAGATATGACTTCAAAATGTTAACTGTATAGGTCGCTGGGTGGTCGTGAGATCTAAGGCAGAATTTACATATAAGGAAAAAATTATATGCTGAAATTTTTTTTGCAAGGTGTCTATAGCATGGAACGCACACAGAAGCTTTTGCATATGAACGGAAATTTTATTTTCACCCGCATTCTAGCACCGTGCAAATGGAAACATTAATCATGTAAAATTTCATGGAAACAATAGTCATACCACTGGAAGGATTTCCACGCCCTTGGAAATTTGGATCATCGCAAACAATTGCTTCAGGCCCCCAGGCAAGCCTGCCTCCAAATATGTTCCAGACACCATTTGGACTCTGCAAATAAGCGACAGTCAGCTCTTTGAAGTGAGGCACTGTTATGTGATGTCAAAAGAGGCTAGAACAAAAATTCCTAGGTCAATACAACTAGAACAGAAAAAATGGGGGAAAAAATAAAAATAAAGGTAAATTTTAAAATTTTGTACAAAAAGGACATTACTATCAAGAGCTAACATCTCAAATACCTCTTCTATAGGATAAAATTTTTGATCATTGGATAGTGAGAAAGAAAAGAAAGCACGTTGTTAAAATTGCCAGAATAACTCTATCACCATACATGTAAAAGTTTTTGGGATAACATATTGTTAAAAGGACATTACAACCAGTCTGGCGTTGGAACACAAACCATACATGTAAAAGTTTTGCATAACATATTGTTAAAGAGAAAACAACCAGTCTGGAGTTGGAACATAAAACATGCAATCTGTGACAAGACATGTGTCATACTTCCAAAAAAGTGGGTTTTTCTTTACTTTTAAGCACAGCCAAGCATGCAAACACATAGGCAGACAGAATGCTCTTATGCTTTTCTTTTTCTTTCTCAACAGATGTGAATCAGAAATTCATGGAAAAAATTGAAGTTTCTTATTAATTTACATTAATTTCTGAGATTCAAATTATTATGCAATCAATTGATCTACTACATACAACTCATAGACCAAGTATAGCTTCTCAATAATGAAGCATTGGCTACTATGTCTGGATGTGAAGGGAGCCTAGAGCATTTGCAAACCAACTCTCAATTCAGATATGAAATCAATTACGCAATACAACCAGCAAAATATTCTACTTAAAAGTCGAATGAACTTCAGAAAGGAATGGTTAGTGAATTTTCAGATGAAACAATGGGCAAATCAAATTATTAAGAAAGTGTCTACCTGCTTATGAGCACATCTATGATTCAATACAGCATCTCCCAAGGCCTGCAGTCATATACAAGATACAAATTATCAAAATATCGATAGCAAGCAACCTCATTGCCTATTTCTGAGACAAGTACCATCAAATGACTATATCTTATACAACTTTAACGTTATAAGCCACTAATTAGAGATCACTGGTGTACCATTTCAAGTTACATTGAGAGAGAGAGAGAGAGAGAATCTACCAGTATATTCTCAAAAACTGAAAAAACAGATAAAATAAAATCCGAATGATAGACACGGAATCTTCATTTGATTCATTAAAGTAGGGTGTATCTTTACCCTTCAGTAGTCATGCACAAAAATTTGCTTCATGTTCATGAAAACCAAATAATATAGAAACATTGCACGCATCCGCAAAAAGTAAATCGAGCACTATTCTTTGAGTGCTTTCTACATTTTTTTCCTAGAAAATACTGTTTTAACACAAAAATACATTCTGCTTTCAAGAACTTCACACTGTATATGAGAACGAGTACATAATGTTCAGATGACATTATCTTTAATGGCACAGATAATCTTGTCAAATTGATGCACAACAATTTACCAGAAGATCTTGATTATGCATTTCCTCTATACAGTACTTCAACTCTTCCTGAGAACCGTAGGCCGAGTTCAGGTTGTAAAGGTCGGAAGGCATATAACCTGCAGTTTATTCTTTATTATTCAGCAATGCAACTAATGAAAGATTTACATAAAGAAACGAAAAATCAAAAGCTTGCGGTCATAAAGAAAATATAGGTAAGTCTTAAACATACACATGATGAAGCTTGATCAACAACTTTTTAATGTTAAACAAATAATCAATAACACTATAATAAGACCACATACCGTAGAAGGAGAATGATCTTTCATGCATGCAGAAGCAGCACAAATTTGTAAGAAAATAATGGCATCAGCCAAAAGAGTATATGCGTGAAGAGTGACTTTGTGTCTCTAGTAATTGATGTGAACAAGACAGTGTATATTATCAAAGAGGGACAACCTTGAGGTGCAACAGATTCTGTGGGTGGGGGGAACCACACAGCTGTAATGCCACAGCGTGACAAGTCAGCGGCCTTAGGAGCAAGCTCAAGGTACCACTGTCTTCTCCAGCTCTCCCAATTGAAACCTTGAAACTTCAAAAGGAGAAAAACAACATATAAATCGTTAAACATCAAATAAAATGATTGGGTTCACTGTCAATAATAATCTTTATAGCATATTTTGAAGTAAAAACTGTCTTTTTGTAATTTAGTTAGCTAGATTCTACAAGAAAGATTTTGCCAGCTTGTCAATGATGATTGTGGCTTCCTAAGCTTCAGGAAACTGTAAAATCTTGATAGAAGATAGAGCAAATGGAATAGATTTTGAATGTTCTCTTTGAGTAATAGATATACAAAATCTATCAAGATACAGATTATCTGTAGTGTGACATGTTGAAAAGAATATCACATTAGCACAGTAAGTTTAAGGTTCTCTGGCATTCCGAGAAATGCCCATGCTCTTATCTATTATTTTGCCCTTGTTTGTACAAGCGCTGACAGCAACAACTCGTGCAAATTTCTACATTTTGACATTAACAGTACACTATCATGCTTGAATCAGTCAAAAGATGAAATGGACAATAGAAGCAGCAGAAGATAATAAAATCACTCGGACCATATAAGAGATCTGAAAATAAATTCATCAAAAGTACAAGTCTTTATGTAACGACCCGGGTCCCACTTAACGGACTGTCCCGGTCGTTAGATCGACGACGTACTGTCCCCACTGTACCAACATGGATTTTTTCAGCATACTTTGTCCTCACTCGCATGCTCCCCGAGAAAACTGCCCAGGGGGGTCACCCATCATAGAATTGCTCCAAGCCAAACATGTTTAACTGTGGAGTTTCTAACGA
>CAIGRH010222645.1:0-11712 GCA_903798295.1 Fraxinus nigra | reverse complement strand
CTCTCTCTCTCTCTCTCTCTCTCTCTCTCTCTCTCTCTCTATATATATATATATATATATATATATATATATATATATATATAATTGATTTTCCACTAAGATTGATGTCTCAAATATATTGGTTCAAGTATATTCACATAATCCAACATTTAAAACTTACAGAATTACATGCCGTCTCTATTCTCTGTTTCCCCCCCTTCTCACAAGTTCCCTACAACTGATCTAACTTTTAGGTTTTCCACAAACTTCGTGGAACTTGACGACCTTATGGAAAAACTAAGAATCAAACAGGATAGCTCTTACACGTCTGATCTACAAAACAATATGACATGCGATTTTTCAAAGAAGTGCCGACCCGTCAATAAATTCTTCTAAATTCTTTATTTATATAGTATATTGTTTGTCGTGAAGACATTATATTTTTTTAAAAAAAATACCGATTCAACACTTCTACCACACATTAATTAAATTATTTAATCTTCTTTATTTATATAGTATAAATTTAGTTTTATAGTTATTAATTTTCTTGTTGAAATCTTTTAAATAAGAGTATCTATTTATTATATTATAATAACTTGGAATTAAAACTATATATTACTGATACCAATAAAAAATAACGATGGTAGATTGTTCGAGTGTTAGTGTCTTATACGACACTACACGTGTTGCACAAAGACATGTCACTCTAGTTGAAGTGTCCATGCAACATAGACGAAAAAAAACCGTCTACCCAATGTTACTCATTGAGATGCCTAAAAGAACTATAAACCTGCAAAATTATTTTTGCCAAATTATCAACTGCAAGACAGGAAGAGTTCAGAATCATATTAGATACAGATCTTGACAATGTATTGGAACAAAAAACTTATAGAGAGCTTGTACATAAGAAGTTGCTGCACCTGTGGAATTCAAGCTGGATGGATCTCAAAAACTGTCAGAATTTGTGTTGATAATGAAAGCATAAGATATGTGTGGGAAGATTTAGCAAAATTTTGACCACCTAGTATATATTTGATACAGTATTGGCTTTTGGGAGACTTTCAATTGGAGATAAAGATCTGAAATAGTACCTTCCAGATCTAGTGTCTAGCAGTTGGTAAGAAGCAAAAATTCAGGGCAGTGTATTTGATTGTGGAAGAGAAGTTCAGGAAGCTGCAGTCTAGAAACGTCTCAACAGTTACAATTGTTAGATCACTTTCTTAAATACTGTATGCTGTTGGAAACAGGGGGATGAACAAGGTACTTTTAAATCGCATCCTCTGCCAGAGATATTAATATCCTAGGCTTTTATCAACTACCAAGTATAGGCAAAAGGTGACATCATACACTCCCTTTTTTGCTTGTTATGGAGCATTTTGGTTGAGAGAAACAGTTTTGATTTTGATACTGCTGGCAATTTTTTGTAGAAAAAAATATTTATTTATGGATTATATAAAATTAAGGATGACGAGTAGTTCCCGATTCCTGAAATTAGAAGTCAAGTTCAAGTTAAACAAGCAAGTTCCTCAGTCACACTATTCCAACCTTGCTGCCTCTGAAGCCCAAGAATTAATGCGGAAGAAATATGTTGAAGACATTGGCATTGCGAGATATTCTCCAAAAAATAGCAAACAATCTCTCTCCCAGACAGACAGAACAAGTGAAGGTGAAAATCCAAATTTGTTAAGACAAATAATTAATGACAAGGATAAATATTATTCACAGTTCTTGAATACTGTATTTTAAGCTTAATGCAGCTTATCCAAATACAGACGCGTCTTTTGCTGATTTCTTGAGAGAAATGCCTTTGTAGACATTTTGCACTCTTAATACATTGATGTGCTCTTATGATGAAATATCAATGAAAGTACCCAATTTAAATTATATTATGAAAGATAAAAGCCATTACTTCGGGAGCTAACAGCATAAACATGGCGCAAATACATTTTAATAGTTACAGAAACGAAAGTTTTACTTTTTTCTTCACCATGATAATAAAGTAGCATTTTTCTCATTGAAAAATTTAATGAAATAGAAGTAAATCTTATTAGCATTATAAGAAGGAAACTGAAAGGATTATACACTAACAAAAATTGCATAAGAGAACAAAAGGTCAAGTGAAATCACACCTGGGATTCATATATTTTTTGAGATCAATTCTCTCTTTAAAATTCACATGGCCATTCAATTTACTCAATCGACCTCGAGCATCTTGGCTGAACCTCTTTAGATGGATTGTCAAGATAGAAGGAGCCTTATCAATGAGTATCCTCTTAGTTGCATCCCTCTTCACTTTCAACTTTTCTGAATCCACATTGTCTTCCTCACTTACTTCTGATTCACTTTGTTCAGCAAACTTATCGGTCTCTCTAGACTGAGTTGTATCGATGCAACTTTCGCCACTGAACTCATTTACAATGCAATTAACACCATTTTGGCAACTCGAATGTGAAGCCTCTGCTGGACGAGGACAGGCACTTGCGTTCTCCGGTTTTCTGACTTCTAACTGGGGAGGATTCATCTCAGCTTGCGGATTGTTTACAAGCATTGAATTTCCATTATCAATAACCTCTATGTTCTTTAAGCAGTCATCAGAAGTGTGAGGTACATATTTTTCCACATTCCCAATCACATATTCTACTTTAGCACAACTTTTGCCTTGAGTCAATGGATCACTTGGATTTCTATCGTCAAAACCATCTAGTGCCATTTCTGATCTAGCTTTTCGTAATTTCATCCTCAGTTTAACCATTTTTTCTCGTAAAAATTTGGAGCAATTATCACATTGCCAACCATGTTCATCCTTGGAAAGAAGTTCTGGCTTTGTGAAATAGGCCAAACAACTCTCTACAGAAACTGGAGCATCAGTATTATCAACCTCATCTTGATCAGAACCACTGCTATTTCCAACACCAAATCCACTTTTAATGACTTCGCTTGCCTCATAACCTGTGTGATTGCTTTCAATCACAGCATCAGGTTCATTAAACAAGTCTCCAAATCCGTCAAATTCTAAGGAATCTTGTTCACCACAAAGAGCCATGGAGGAGACCTCAATTTCTCCTTTTGATACCTCGGCAATGGATGGGGCATCTTCTTTGTACGGAAGCAACAGAACTTCAGAATCTTGAATCTGTAATGGCAATTCCTCATCCCTCCTTGAAGAACTAACTTCAGAATTTGAACCTTTATGGCAAACCTGATTAAAGGATTCTGGGCTACCCTCTAAATCAGTATCATCCTGAAAAGATTCTTTGATTACGGAACATTTAGGCAAACATTTCTCATCAGATTGTGAAACCAAAATATGCTCACTGGCTGATGTAACTTGCTCAAGAGAGTCCAACAGTCTCACATTGTCTGAGGAAGGTGCTGAGGTCAAATGTTGTGAATTACTCTCTCTACTAGATTCCAGAGAATTCAGAAAAGTGTCATTGTTCTGATGAGCATTTTCATTAGCTGTACCCTGGTTTCCTGAAAGATCGTCAATTTCTGAGGCCATATCAATGTTATCTGATGCTGCATTTGGCTCAAGGTAATCAAGCCATGCAAAACTATCTGGTGAACTTGACTTTCCTCCAACATTTTCAATTCCTTGCTGGTATTCAGGCTTTTCCATAGCTGAAAGATCCCAGGGTGACAAACCCATATCGTTGGCAATATCATTAGTGTTAGTGGAATCTGATATCGCCAATTGCTCTGCTGGAAGTAAACTCGACTGCACCTCACCTGAAGACTTGTCACCAGTTGATTGGTCAACAACACTCTGAGCTGGTAGTATAAAAGCATCTTTGGTGACTTTGGAGCGAATCTTTCCGCTTCTTTTCGGAGGCAATTTTGGTTTCTTGCCTCGAGAGACTGCCTGCACCCTTTTTGATGGAGGCTTCTTAGTGGGAACTGGCAATGACAGGTCCAAAAATTGCTCATAAACAGTTGAAAAGTGCCCACATTCTAAACAACTAACTGTGCTAGAAAGCTTCCCTCCAAATATAGCATCCACAAATGTGGGATCTGTGTCCGTAGACTTCCCATCATCCTGGGATGAATTGATGTGCTTTTTTGCACTCAATTCTTCAGTGCACAATCCATCAAGCAAACATCGAAGCAATTCGTGACTATCTTGTTGCTGAAATCCCCTAAACTGGGGAGCCTTAGAACAAACACTACCAAATAAAGACCTTGGATTTATCACATTACTTATACCAGCATCTGGGCTGGTTTCAAGGAAAAGCTTTCTCAGAGCAGCAGTAAGAGGACCAACAGATTCATCTAATTTAAAAAAGTAATCCCGCAATTTATTTATAGCCAATAGATTCTGTATAGTTGAATTAAAGAAACATGTATTCCCCAAATTAACAATACCTCTAACTGAATAATTAGCTCTTCCATCTAAACCAATCAATACAGAGTGTTCTTTTATTCCACCAGTCACACTGCCAGTGCCAAACCAAACGTCCTCAACATCTGCATTAGACCCTTCAGAAGGTCTCTCCTTTAGCATTTTTGCAATTTCATGCAAGACATCATTGTGTTCATCCGATTTTTCAGCTGAAATTAATGTATTGCAAGGAAAACACCACCGCAGTTGAGGATTTTCATACTGGACAGCTAGTGGATGATGCCTCTGTTTTGCATGTCGAACTGCATGACTTTGGGGCGTGGTTGGGAATCCCACACCTCCACAGGAGAAATGTCCGCATTCCAAACAAACCCAAATTGTTTTAGAATCCGATTTTGTATTACTCCTTCCCTTCTTCCCGTGCTTAGCTTTTCCTCTGCTCGCCGGTCTATCCGCCACATTAACACGACAATCTTCACATGCAATGGGCTCTGACGACCCAAGTTTAGAAGAAAGATTCTCCAAATTAATTCCCTTGACAACATGGGAACATACTCTTCTATCATTTACAACTGCACCTCCATTCTCATGAATTTTAACATTGTCAATGCCTAGTTGGGAAATTAGTTTTGGAGAAGAGGAAGAACCTCGTTTCTCCTTTTGACCACTTCTTGCCTTCTTCTTAACCTTTTTCCCCATTGTTGCCTAAAACCAATGGAAGACAATAAAGAACCATAAACCCTAATTTAAAGTATAAAACCAACATAATATTTCAAACAAAAATAGAAATAAACACTAGAAAACAGTAAATATCTAAAAACCAATCCCAAGTGATATCTTGCACTAGGAAAGAAAAAATGTTTAAGAAGTCAACATAAAACCTATGCAACAGAAGTCAGGGCACTGCAAAAAACCTAGAAAGAAACTAAAAAAGTTAAACAAAGAGTTTGATTAATTTCTCAAATCCAAATATCCAATCTTGGAAGCCTATAAATACTTCTAATCCTATTAACAGAAACAAAAACATAATTATCAGACGAGAACAGTCATCAACTCAAGCAAGTTATTATCCGTTTGCATATAAATCATTTAAATGAAAAAAAAAAAAAAAAAACCCCCATTAAANTTGCACTAGGAAAGAAAAAATGTTTAAGAAGTCAACATAAAACCTATGCAACAGAAGTCAGGGCACTGCAAAAAACCTAGAAAGAAACTAAAAAAGTTAAACAAAGAGTTTGATTAATTTCTCAAATCCAAATATCCAATCTTGGAAGCCTATAAATACTTCTAATCCTATTAACAGAAACAAAAACATAATTATCAGACGAGAACAGTCATCAACTCAAGCAAGTTATTATCCGTTTGCATATAAATCATTTAAATGAAAAAAAAAAAAAAAAAACCCCCATTAAAGATCCAATCTTTCTCAGATATACACGACGGAGTTTGATTATCTTTCAACCCTTTATTTGTTTAATATTCTTTTTTTAGCAAGCCCAGATGGATGGATTTCTGATTGCAAACATATTAAAGTGTCTATACCTTTAGTTCACGATATCAGCCAAAAAAAAAAAATATTGTGTCAATAGCACCAGAGATATACCTAAGAATGCGAAGACAAAGGGGACAGATTTTTTCTCAAGAATCCTTTTCAATGGAGTGTTGGATATATATATATATATATAGGAGAAATCGTGTTTAAAGAATAGTGGGATCTATAATGAGAAAGAAATAGTTTTTGGCACAGCCCTTCTGATTTCTTTTCCCTCTACAGCTCTACTCTACCTCTCAGGGAGAGTGAGATAGAGAAGCGGTAATGGAGGTGAAAAGTGAAAACGGTAAGAAGGGTTTATTGGAGATTATCCATAATTTTTGTTTGAGATTTTCAATGTGAAGTAATTAAGCCCCTGTTTGAAATTCCCTATTAGAAAAATAGAAATTTTGGAATAGTGATTGATGTGAGAATATGTGATGGAAAAGTGATAAAAAGTTTTTTATTTGTGTGTAATATTATTTTATTGGGAGAATGTGTGGTTGAAATGAAGAATGATAAAGAAAAAGAGAAATTAATGGGTGTCAAATGAGGGCTAAGCCATATTTGACAGCCTTTAATTAAAATTTTTATTCTAAGTCCTTATTTTTAATAGCATGTTCACACTATAAGATACTACGTATATAAATTTACTTTTTTTTTTACTTTTTAATCAAATATTCTTAAAAATTGACTATTCAAAAACATTATTTTTGGTAAATAATGATCACCAAATATGGGCTAAATTTATTGTTTGAATTTGAAAATTTCCAGTTTTTTCAAATTCTCTCAAAATTTAAAATAAGATTTGACTAATTCAAGAAATAAATGAAATTTAGTTAGGTCTCACCAACTTCAATTCTATATCTGTCAGTAAATCAACATGCTTTCTTCATTTATGAATGAATTTCACTATTATACTCAACTATACATTAACAATGTCATCATATTATAGTAGTAGTTTCCATCATATCAAATATAAATCCAAGATTTATATCTAGATTTTAGAAAAGTTTGCGAGTAATGATAAAAACAAAGTTAAATTTCAATATGGTCGTCCATATGTAGACATGTGGATGCTAGTGTTGATCGTAAAAGATATGTACTGAGCATGCACTCTAAATTTTGGAGGTAGTTAGGAAAAAACTTATCATGGATAAAGATTGCCTATAACAACAATATCAACTATTATCAAGTTGCAATAGGGTTTGCACCATATGAAGCCCTATATGGTAGAAAGTGTAAATCTACAGTTCTATTAGAAAGAGGTCGACAAAGAAAGAATTTTAGGACGAAAAGTTATTTAGCAAATGGTTTAAGCAACGAATGAGTAAAATAAAGAATAATGTCAGCCAAAATTAGCAGAAGAACTATGCTAACAATAGAAGAAGGGATTTTGAATTTTTAGCTGGCTATAAGGTTTTGGTGAGAGAGGCACCAACGAAGGGGATTTTGAATTTCGATAAGAAAGAAAAATTAAAATCAAAATTTATCAGCCCCTTCAAGAATTGGAATGGTATAGTAGTATGGCTTACCAATTGGTCTTGTCTTAGGGTTACCAGTTGTACATAACACATTCAGTATGTCTATACTTGCAAGGGATGTTGTCTATCAAAGTCTCGTAGGTATAATCAGCCATTTGATATTCAAAGATGCGTGACTTACAATTATGAGAAAACTCTTATAGTTATTCTTGATAAGAAGATTTAGATATTGAGAACTAAGGAAATACATTGTCGGAGTCTATTTGGAAAAATGAAGATGGGATCAAGGCAAAAAAACACCCAAAGTTATTCAACTAAATTTGGGGTAATTTTGAAGTATAGATTCTTTCAAAGTGGTAAGAGATGTAATATCCCAAATTTCTCTGCATTATTATTTGTTATTATTTGTTAAAGAATGATGCCCAGCAAGATTTGGCAGTTGAGGGGCCAATTTGCAATTTTAAGCTTTTTCAATCTGAAAAATGGCTAGTTCAGCAATGATAAAATTTTGAGAAAATTACAGCAACAGTCTCTAACATTTTCAGTTTTTTATAGATATTACCCCAACCTTTAATTTATGCGAACGAATGTCCTAAACTCTCAAAAATATACAGCTTGGGAACCATTTATATGACCGTTAGTTGACTAACAAAAGTGGATTTTAACTAATTTTGACTAAATTGAAATGGGTAAAATGATAACTTTGTTATTTTATACATGAAATAAAATAATTTAAAAACCAGAAATAGAATAAAACAAAATAAACTCAAAAAGAAAAAGAGAGAGGAAAAAAAAAACAGTTAGCATCGCCACCCACCCATCAGCCAACACCACCGCTAAAAAAACCTTTCCGACCCTGCCTTGCCCTGCCCTGCCCTCCCCCACAACCACCATCAAATATCACATCTAAACCTTATCACCACCACCATAGAATCCACACACCAAAACCACCAAAAAATCGCCATCACCTAACCACCATCTCACCACCTATTTACATCATCATAATTACTTTTCCCGAACTCACCACCAGGAACCAACACTACAGAAACTCAAGAAAATGGACCAATTTCACAAAAAATGATGTTCTAAAGTGAAGAAGAAAATGAGAGATATAAAAAGTGTATCGATTGTGTCTCAAATTCGTTGAAATATCATCATCATATTGGATGCTGGATTGTGGGAGTCGACTGGTGATAGTCCGGGACGGTGGGTGTGATTGGCGGAGGAGTTGTCGGTAGTTTTTGAGTTCGCGAGTTGAAGGTTTCGGGTGGTTATTCCGGTGACATTTGGTGGAGTTTGGGATCGTGGTTGGGTAGAATGTGTAGAGGGGAATGAAAACTTTATGATGATATGTGGGTATGACGATTTGGGCGGTAGCGTTGGTGGCGGAGATGCTGTGCTGGTGGTGGAGCAGTTTCTAGATTTGGTTTAGGGATTGGGGTGGGGAAAATGATGGGGTTTTGTTTTTAAAATTTTTTATTTAATTATTTTATTTTATTTTAATTGTTTTATTACATAAAATATAAATTTACTAACCTTTAAAGATTGGTCAAAATTCAATCAATCTTTTGACTATTGGTCAACTAACAGTCAAATTGACTCCATTTGGACCCCAACCACATATTTTTGAAATGTAGGGACTACTGCTGCAATTTTCCCTAAAATTTGAAGTATGTGAAGAGTAAATATGCAATTGTTTTTTACAAGATAAGAAATTATTTGATATTTTTATGGTACAAAAAAGGCTTAATTTCAATTAAATTAAACGTACAAGAAGTATGTTTGAATCCAACCATGTGTTAAATTAATCTAATGCACACGGTGGACATGTGTTATAATGTCCATCATGGACCCAATGTTGTCATGTGCATCTACCAACATTGGATATTGTCATGTCAACATGAGCATTATAACTCATGAATACTATGGACATTATATCATTTCTATTGAATCCAGACTTACATTACCAAAATCAAAATTCATCTATTTCAAGCCCACACAATGAAAATTTCACCCAGCATGTGTTGGCCAGAAAAATTCTTCAATTTATACTTTTGTTTGATAGTAGTCGAATTAATGTATTTATCAAATTAAAATATAATTAGAAAAGGCCACTTAAATTTGAGTTTTTAATGGGAAATTTTTGTGCATGGTAAAAAAAACTGAAATTTCACCTTATATTTCAGATATTACTTTTAAATAACACGACAAAGATTTTGTGGAGATAAATACGTTTTATTTGTTAAGGTGGTTTTCATCAGATTACCGAAGATTTTTTTCAAATTCTAGTCTCATGTTTTGACACGTAACAAATGTATGCATACACAATAGAAATCGGGCATCTCTCCTATGCATAAAACTGATTCTCTTATTAAATTATTTTGGAGGAACGAAAACAACTTAATTAGCTTGGAGAAAATTATGAGCAACTTAATTTCATTCATTACTATGGACAACATATTAAAATAAAAGAGAGGATTGATGAGAAACTTTTAAATACCCAATTTTAATTTTGTTAATAATTAATTTGGCATCTCTCCTATGCATAAAACTGATTCTCTTATTAAATTATTTTGGAGGAACGAAAACAACTTAATTAGCTTGGAGAAAATTATGAGCAACTTAATTTCATTCATTACTATGGACAACATATTAAAAGAGAGGATTGATGAGAAACTTTTAAATACCCAATTTACCCTTACAAATTTAGTTGTACACCTAATATACCCTTATTTAATTTTAATTTTGTTAATAATTAATTAAGGGTACCACTACAAAATTTACTTGATACATTACATTATAATCACATCACAATTAAAACACGTTTTTAATTAATAATACACCACAACAACTTTATAGTTAATCCTACCAAAAAGAATCCATTTAGGTCACACTTCTCGTCTCTCTCAGCTTGTGGAAGAGGAGATTGTCAAGTCTTTGATTTTGATAGCAAATAATCGTAGCCTGGTGGAAATAGTAGCGGAGGAAGACAAGATGAATGACAGTAAAACAGAAAAATTATGTGAAGGATGGTGAAGCTGATACTACTGAGGCGAAGAAGGAAGTGATATTGAGATCAGGATGATGGTGAATGTGCACAAATTGGAAGTTTTTCTGATTCCTCTCACTCCCCAACAATATTCTCCCGACGAAATACTCGAAATAAGATTAATGGTGATGCACTTGAAACGAAAAAAATCCTCAATCAATTACTGTTTGGAACTGAAGACAAGAAGAAGACATGATGAGAATAGAGTCATTACATTTGTTGCTGCTTATCATAATAGCGTTCTTCGCTTCAAGTCCTCAAAATCCATGCCAAATGAGGAATGAAGAAACCACTAGAAGAACTGACGAAATTGATATGATCAAATAAATAACTTTTCATTAATGGTAGAGAGGAGAATTGGAGGGACAATAATTAAAATTGGGCTTATGTTTGTGGTAGAACAATAGATTGATTTATGTAATATATATATATATATATATATATATATATTCAAATTCTACTTATGTAATTTTACTTAATGCCATTTAATTAAATAAGTAAAATACTTAAAATTGAGGTGCAACTAACAAAATTCGTAGTGGTAATATAATTACCCATTAATTAATAATGTTAACTCCTTACCAATCTAACAATATGTCCAATATATCCTTATTTAATTTTATATTAATTTTTATTAAAAGCTTTTATTATAAAAATAAACTTAAAGTTCTTCCCTCGATTGAATTAGTTAGTTTAAAAAAATAACATTCATATTTCCTTATTTAAATTATTGTTTCATTTGAATGTTTCATACATATCCTAATACATGAATTAACACAACATTATAACTGAAATAAACATTTATAATCTTTGCTCATTTTCACACTCAAGTCTTCAATTATTTTTCTCTATATTCTTATCATTATACGAAATTAAATAAATTATTATGACATTATAATATATGTTGAAATTCCAAAACATCCATACTCAACATTAACAGATTAAAAAAATTCAGCATACAAAGAAAACATACGTTAAAGAAAGATGGAGATAGTCTATTGATGATACAATTTTTTTATTTTCTGCTAATGGAGAGCGTGTGAAAGATTGAGATATGGCTATCTTTATAATTAATGATTACTGCAAATAACTAAGAGGGGAGATGCAGAGCTACTTGTGTTAGTACATACACTAAGTAATTAACAAAATCCTTGTTTGAACCACATTATCACTACACCAAAAAACATCATTTACAACATATAAAAGGCAACATTCCGTAGTTAAGTGTTGCTAAAGGGATAATGTTGCTATTGGTTGATATAATTAAGCTTTAGCAACATTTTGAAAATAAATGTTGCAAAAATTGTATTTTGCAGCGTTTTTTAAACGC
>CAIGRH010222624.1:0-19983 GCA_903798295.1 Fraxinus nigra | reverse complement strand
CTTAGGGGTTCCGAAAGGGTAGAATGTTTCTTTATGTGCATATTATATTCTATCATATTAAAATGGATTCATTCATTGAGAATCTGAGATTTTGTGCATTCGGTTCTTGAGCATTCTATGCATGGAATACAAATACTTAATGCATCTATTATTTAATTCATTTAGCCTCACGTCACAATTGAGTTGCAGTGATGTTTTAGAATTGGTAATTTATCAAAGTGCGTAAACTTTCTCTTTTTTATGCAAATGTGATATGTTTTGCANGAGTCTAGGTTTGCTCCTCTTCCTTGACAGCTTGTCTCAAGCTGTCAAGTAAGTTGCAGGATCTTCCTCCCTTCAGATTACCTTAGGGGTTCCGAAAGGGTAGAATGTTTCTTTATGTGCATATTATATTCTATCATATTAAAATGGATTCATTCATTGAGAATCTGAGATTTTGTGCATTCGGTTCTTGAGCATTCTATGCATGGAATACAAATACTTAATGCATCTATTATTTAATTCATTTAGCCTCACGTCACAATTGAGTTGCAGTGATGTTTTAGAATTGGTAATTTATCAAAGTGCGTAAACTTTCTCTTTTTTATGCAAATGTGATATGTTTTGCATATATTCTGAAAAGTGAAAATTGGTATCAGTAAAAGTTGAATAAGAATTGAAAACACACAATAAAATTTCCATTGAGTTTGTAATTTTGCATTCTGTTAATTTTTGATAGGGTTACGTATACTTCGTAAACTGGAACAATATTTATGTGATAAGAGTTGTTAAATTAAATAAATATGATCAAATTACTATTCTAATGCAGTTTCGAAAAAACCAGTATTGGTTGAATGTTTCACTTATATTCTCATGCATGATATATGAATCATTAGAACGTGTATTCTTTTGATAGTGAAGGCAAGTGGGAAAGGTGTGCGGCGAGTCTACGTGGCAGCCGATTCTGGATCAACCGGGGGAAAAATTAATGAGAATTAATGTTAAAAAAAAACACACATACACACACATATTCTTCTAAAGGGTATGCAGATAAGGATGTCAATTTAGCTCATCGACTTGGGCCCGAAAAAAGTCCGACCTGGCCTGGCCTGAGATTCGGTAGAACCGAGCTGAAGTTCGGGCCGAGCCTCATTTTGAGAAATCAAGTTGAGCAGAGCCGGCTCGTGTGGCTCGTATAACATTTAAAAAAATTGAGATGGAAGGGGGAAATCAGTTGTGCTGTATTTGTGTTATATATATATATATATATATATAAATAAAAAATACATAAAATCGGACATGCCCGTCCCGAGCTTTTAGCCTCAAATTTTTTTCCGAGCATTTGCTCGGCTTGGTTCGAGCCAAAAAAAGCCCGAACTTCCGAATTTCGGCTTGTTGCCACCCTTACATGCAAATTGTCTGGTTGCGTGGTCACTTTTACATCCAAGATACACACATTCGATTCCCTTCAACGGCACTTCTCCTTTTAATTTTTGAACATAGTAAATAATAACAAAATATTGAAATATAATTGTACTAAACTTCAACGAAAGGGAGAACAACTCATATGGTAGAGGGGTCACTTTGTATGTAAGAGATGTTGGATTTTATTCTATGCTCATCTACTTTTTTGTTTAATTTTTTGATACAATAGATAATAAATAAACAATCGCATAATATTAATTTTCGTTTTCGAAATAATTTCTTTAAAAAATGTATTGACACAAATTATTACTTCATAATATAGATACTTTTATTATTAAGTTTAATCAATTTATTTTATAAAATTCAAATTTGGATAATCTAATAATTGTTCTGTTCTTTATTTTTTTAAGAGTTCGAAAAACACTATTCTTTTGGGGTCAAAAATAGTTCTAGTTCTAAAAATCATTGTTTTCAAAATTTTGCATAACCTTTGTCTAAGCTTGGACTTTGTATTTACCGTTCAATCATACTTTAGGTATAAACTTCATCTTGTCTCGCTTAAATTCGTAAAAAACTTGAAACTTAATCATACTTATATGATTGAAAAATGCATTTTTTTCAATTATTTCGGGTTGTATTGGATTACAATTTCAAATGTATATGATTTTTACATTTTAGTGCATTTATATGTAGATTAAAATCTTTTAATACTATTTAATTAAAAACAATCTTACTATTGATGCGTCAACTATCAATGACGGCCTTAGCTCATTCAATATCCTGGATCCGCTATTACGTGTGAGATCGAGAAACAAGCCAGTGTCGACATGGGAACCCAATTGTTCATTTTAAACCTTGGGTGATCCGCCATTTTGTGTGACCCATGAAATTTCGATTTCGCCCAGATGGTCACCTAGAAAATAGATGTGGTTTGGGCTTTGACTCCGGATCAAGATAGAGTCACTCAACAATTAAGTTATTCTATTGATTATATGAATGGGTATGAATTTTAAGAGACATTATAAGGTGTCTCCTCGTAAATCTATATAGCAGTGCATGGCTATTGTTTACATGAAAAACTACCCTCCAGCCTTTCTCATCGGTTCATTCTATTAGCTTTTAGAATTTGGATCAACTTTTCATAGTTGTTGGAATCTACAGTCTTACCTTGAAGCGTTAGAGTTGAAATCAAGGGAAGCTAAACGCAAGAAGTCTTGGTCCAAGCCAAATGCTACTTAAATTATTTTTATTGTACAGCTGTAAAAGTTTAGTTTAGCTGGTTAGATGACATCTGGATTCATTTCTCTCTTAGTTCAGTTTGCACGTGTATATATACCTATTGTACAAGAAAATAAACAACGACTCTCAGAAGGCTTCGTTCTTCTCTCCAGTGCTCTATTCCTCTATTGTTTTTCTTCCATTTTCTCTCTTTGATTATGATATTTTACATGGTATCAGAGCAATAGATATAGCTTCCACTGTCGAATCAAAACCCTTCCATGGAAGAATCAAATCATGTGATCGAATCAAGTCCTAATCCTCTGATTAATCCTTCTAATGACTCAGCGAGCCCTTACTATCTACACCCTAGCGATAATCCTGGTGCACTCCTCGTTTCTGAAGTATTCTGCGGCGATAACTATGTAGCTTGGAGTCGATCTATTTTGATTGCCCTTACCGTCAAGAATAAGATTGCTTTCATTGATGGATCTCTGCCTGAACCAAATTTCGATGCTCGGCTTAGATTGCGTGGTTAAGAGCAAATAATCTTGTTCTCTCGTAGCTTATGAACTCAATCTCCAAGGAAATTCGAGGTAGTCTTCTGTATTTCAATACTGCTGTTGATATTTGGAATGAATTGAGAACTCGATACTTGCAAAGTGATGGTCCTAAGGTTTTTGCTTTGGAAAGATCGTTGAGTTCAATCTCTCAAGGATCGAATTCAATTACTGAATATTTTAGTGCTTTCAAAGCCTTATGAGATGAATATGTCAGTTATCGTCCTCTTCCTACTTGCACTTGTGGTTTTCTGGATAAATGCACATGTGACATTTTGAAAAATCTTATAGATCGACAACAAGCTAATTTTGTTATGAAGTTCTTGATTGGTCTGCATGAGTCATTTTCACAAATTCGGAGTCAGCTATTGTTCATTTCCTCCCTTAACTTCAATGAGTAAAGTGTTTTCTTTACTTCTTCAAGAAGAGAGTCAACGTTCCCTTACGAATGCATTAGATATTCCTATTGACTCTCATGCTATGGCTGCTACTCAGTCTTATTCACATGTTGCTAAGTTCAACAAAGGAAAAGGAAAATCAGATGTCATTTGCTCTTATTGTGGATATTCTGGACATCTAGTGGATAAGTGTTTCCAGCTTATAGGCTATCCTCCTGGTTGGAAAGGACCTCGAGGAAGAAGATTCAATCCAACTCATATGCTCAATGCAAACGTTGCATCCTCTTTGGAGCAAAATACACATAACTCATCCATGCCTTTTTCTCAAGAGCAACTTTAGAAATTGATCACTCTTGCAAATAGCCTCTCCACGCATTTTGACAACTCCACTCCTACAGTTAACACTGTTTCCACAGCAGGTAATCACTCTATTTTTTGTTTAGCTGCTACATCTCTAGAAAATAAATTCCCTTGGATATTAGACACAGGAGCAACAGATCACATGATTTGTTCTCCCCACTTGTTTACATCCATCGTGACTCCTAAAATACCTGCATCTGTACATTTGCCAAATGGTCAGACAGTACCTATTGTTTTTACTGGCACTGTTAAAGTCTCTTCTGATTTGATTCTTCATAATGCACTTTATGTTCCTTCTTTTCAAATCAATCTTATATATGCTTCTAGATTGACTAGGGACAATTCTGTTGCCCTATTTTTCTTTCAATCCAAATGTGTCTTGCAGGATCTCAGCACTTGGAAGATGATTGGGCTTGCTGAGGTCAGAAATGGTCTATATCACCTTCAAAAGTTTTCTGCTGCTCAACACAAGGATTTCTCTACTTCAAATGGCCCTTTTTTAGCAAATTCTTCTGTTACTCCGGAGTTATGGCATTTTCGTTTAGGACATTTATCTCCTGTTAAACTTAAACTCATTAGTTCTGTTGATTCTGGAATAAGATCATCAAATGATCATATTTGTGAAATATGTCCACCAGCTAAACAGAAGAAACATTTTCTTTTCATGTATCTCATAATAGATCAAATATAGCTTTTCAATTACTACATTGTGATATTTGGGGCCCTTTCTCCGTTATTTCACATTCTGGTCATAGATTTTTTCTTACCATTGTGGATGATCATACACAATTTCCTTGGCTTTTTCTTTTAAAAGCCAAATCTGAAACTTAAAGTTTACTCAAGCGATTCATTACCTATGTCAAAACACAATTCAATGCTCAAGTTCGAACACTTAGAACAGACAATGGTCAAGAATTTAATATGCCTTTTTTTTTACCAAGAAACTGGTATATTCCATCAGTTATCTTGTGTAGAAACTCCTGAACAAAATGGTCGTGTTGAAAGAAAACATCAACACTTAATGAATGTCTCTAGAGCTCTTTTATTCCAGTCAAAATTGCCTCTCACTTACTGGACTGAATCTGTTTTAACAGCTACACATCTCATTAACCGAATCCCATCTCCCGTTTTAGAAAATACCACACCATTTAATCTATTGTTTAATAAACCCCCTACATACAATTACTTGAGAACATTCAGTTGTCTATGTTTTGCTAACACACTAAAAGGTGGTAGAGGCAAGTTTCATCCTAGAGCTACAAAATGTATTTTTGTTGGTTATCCACCAAACATAAAAGGCTACAAAGTGCTTGACCTTAACACCCTAAATATTTTTGTTTCTCGAAATGTTACATTTCATGAAACAATTTTTCCTTCTATCCCAAACTCAGTTCATTCTCCTTTTGTGTTTCCTGATTTTCCACAATTTTATGATCATATATCTCCTACACAGATTACTATTCCTGGAGTTCCAGAATCTATTCCTTCTCAATGTCCTACACCTATATCTGAAATTTCAACTCTTAGAAGATCTACAAGAACAAGAAATCCTCTTTCATGTCTACAGCAGTTCTATTGTGGTAATATGACCATATCTGATCCAGCAACTCATGATTCTCTCAGCTGCTCTGTTCCTTCATCTAGTAAGCCTTATGCAATTCAAAAATTTTTGTCTACAAAACATCTATCTTCCAATCATGATGCCTATACCTCTGCTCTGTCTTCTACTTTCGATCAAGCCAAATCTTACCCTCATTGGAAAAATGCCATGTCTGAAGAAATCAAAGCTCTTGAATTAAATAATACATGGGATCTTACTATTTTGCCTCCAAATAAAACTGCAATTGGATGCAAATGGGTATATCGAGTCAAATTTAAAGCTGATGGCACTATTGATAGATACAAGGCTAGGTTAGTAGCAAAAGGCTACACCCAGCAAGAAGGACTTGATTATTTCGACACTTTCTCTCTCGTGGCTAAAATGACAACTGTTAGAACTTTGTTAGCCATAGCAGCCGCTAAGCATTGGTATTTACATCAACTTGATGTAAATAACGCTTTCCTTTATGGCGAATTAAATGAGGAGGTATACATGCAATTACCACCAAGTTATTCTTCAAATAATGATCCAAGAGTTTGTAAACTCAAGAAGAGTCTATATGGCCTCAAACAAGCCTCAAGACAATGGTTTTCAAAGCTATCTTCTTCCTTAATTCAGTTTGGTTTTGTCCAAGGAAAATCTGATTCTTCTCTCTTCATTAAACACAACTCAAGAAGTTTCATAGCACTTTTGATTTATCTAGATGATGTTATTCTTGCTTCAAATAGCTTGGATGAAATAGCTATTGTTAAGCAGTTTTTACATGACTCCTTTACTATTAAAGATTTGGGGGACTTGAAATATATTTTGGGCATTGAAGTGGCTCGGTCAGAAAAAGGCATTACATTATGCTAACGAAAATACGCCCTTGATATCTTGGAAGACAGTGGTTTTTCAGGTTGTAAACCTATAGCATTTCCAATGGAATCAACACTCAAACTCAGTGCTAGTGATGGTTTTCCTCCTTTATCAAATCCAGCTCAATTTAGAAGGCTCATAGGCAGGCTCTTGTATCTTACTATAACAAGACCTGACCTATCCTACTCAGTACAAGCTTTAAGCCAATTTATGGCTAATCCTTGCCTTAATCATTTGAATGCTGCTGAAAGAGTTCTCAGGTACATTAAGGCCACTCCAAGGCAAGGAATATTTTTGGATGCAAAATCTGATCTTCATCTTAAAGCCTATTCCAATAGTGATTGGGGTGGATGTATAGACACAAGAAAAAGTGTTACGGGTTTTACTATTTTTCTTGGTGACTCATTGATATCCTAGAAATCCAAGAAACAGCCTACAGTCAGTCGATCATTAGCTGAATCCGAATATCGAGCACTAGCCTCAACTACTTGTGAGTTGCAGTGGTTAGTTTATCTGCTGGATGACTTACAGATTTCACATTCCCAACCTGCCTTACTATACACTGACAGCAAGCCAGCCTTAGAAATTGCATCCAACCCGGTTCAACATGAAAGGACAAAACATATTCAACTTGATTGTCATTTGGTCAGAGAAAAATTGCAAGGAGGACTGATCAAAATTGTTCACATCCCTTCAAAGCATCAGATAGCAGACATCCTCACAAAGCCTCTTGGTTCACTTCATTTTCATCATTTGATACGCAAGATGGGAATGATAAATATCCATTCCCCTCTTGAGGGGGGGTGTTGGAATCTACAGTCTTACCTTGAAGCGTTAGAGTTGAAATCAAAGGAAGCCAAATGCAAGAAGTCTTGGTCCAAGCCAAATGCTACTTAAATTATTTTTACTGTACAGCTGTAAAAGTTTAGTTTAGCTGGTTAGATGACATCTGGATTCCTTTCTCTCTTAGTTCAGTTTGCATGTGTATATATATACCTATTGTACAAGAAAATAAACAACGACTCTCAGAAGGCTTCGTTCTTCTCTCCAGTGCTCTGTTCCTCTATTGTTTTTCTTCCATTTTCTCTCTTTGATTGTGATATTTTACAATAGTCATGTTCATAATTCTTGTTGAATATTTCTCTCTAATCTCCTTCATTTATGACTCAAAGTAACATAATCTGCAGGGACGGATAAGAAGTGTTATAGATGACTGGTCCAAATTGGTCTACGTTTTTTGATGTCTGATACAAACGCCTATATGTCCCTCCATTGTGGTATTGTTTTGGGTAAAATGGTGGTAAGAGAAGGGCACACTTTTCTTCTGCCACTCGCTACCACAACAATAAAAGTGGTTATGCTTCTTATAAATTGGGAAGTTGACGAAACTGCTTGATTTTATGTTTCCGATTGCCTAGCCTTCGCAAGGTTTATTTGGGGTTGCAGATAGAAACTATGATTGGTCAGTAGGCAATATCGGTTCTTATGTCCATGCCACTTGTGGTGGTGGTTGAAAAAAGAACATGTTCGAGGTTCTCTGTAATGAATCCATTAAAGAAGAAAATTGTGAAAAATTAGTCTAGAGGTGTCTGAGTTGGTCACCAACAAAACTCCAAAGTTATGGGAATGGACAGGTGCGGCCCTAAAAATGTTGAGGCCCTAATCAATAAATTATTATGAGGCCCCCTAAAGATAATTTTTTACAAGCATAATAATCTCTGTGGCATCATCCATAGTCTATTCAAATACAATTTCTCTTGATGAGGAACGTTACCCAGAATCAATTCTCTTGCATTCAAGAAATAAAATATGAAGGGTTTCTGAAAATCTGTGAGATATAATGTTGGTGATCACTATCATTTATTGTTCAAAATATCCTATATGTAAAAAGTAGAAAAAATTTCAAAAGTAGCAAATCTAAAGAATAAAAATTGACTCCGAATAATTTACAAAAAAAAAAATGTTATTATTGAGTAGAGGATAGCCTTATGCTTTATTTGCACTATTATATCTTCAAAAAATATTTAAATAAAGAAAATTTCAATTTTTTGCAATATTTTATTCATGTGGGACCCACCTCCCATGTGAGATTTCTGATAATTTTCTGAGAACTGCATTCTATACGTGTGGAAAAATTCTTTATTGAATACCTTATAAGTCATAGGAGTTCTATGAGGATGATTCTCAATGTGTCCTGCCCTAAATTAGAAGTTGTTAAAATGGGATGAAATTGATTATTGCCTTTATATTTGATATGCAATAATAGTATTGGAATATTTAAACAATATTCAAGATATTGAACTGCATTGTAATGGATATTTTGTTAGTCTTTAATGGTACAATGATATAAATTGGATATCTATTACCAATGATTCAAAAGCCACTAGTAAAAGTTATTTTACGATGACCACTGCAGTTAAAGGGGTAGAAATCCTCCAAGCTAGATAGAAACATGTTGCTTCATATATTTATGGAAAGAATTCTTTATTGGTGACTGTCTGTGATAAATGAATTGATTGTAATGGCTAACTATATTTAAAAAGATACAAAGTCAGTCATAGTGGTAAGTATAGACATTCGTCATAAACTTAATACCATAGAACAGTTGATATCAAATTGTTTAAACTCGCGGATAGACTAAGAAAATATTTACCAAAATACTCACTCATTTCCATTTATATAGGCGGACTTTCCTTAATTTTCTTTTCCCAATTATATAGCCGTGTTTCTTAATTGAAAATTTTTTGTTTTGTTTATTTACTAATATACTCTTATTTTTTTTATGATAAATTATGAAATTTTTTGGCAAAAATTATTTTTCCAATAACATTAAATAAGATTTTTTTTTAATTCGTGTGAAAAACACAATCAACCTATATAAATGGGATGGAAAGGGTATCACGTATACTGCATATCGAGATAAATGTGCTTAAAATTTACTATGTAAGGATCTTACTAGTAGTAATCCAATCTTGTTGAAAAGAGATCCCAATATATTGTTTCAATGGAACAACTAAGTTACGATGATTCAAATGTGCACTTGGGAGTTAACTCATTCACATTCCTATGATAAGAAAAGTTATATTTGCAGAAAGTTTTAAATTAAATTATACTTTTAATGATTCTTATATCTTGAACAAATCAAGTGGGGTATGTCATGTACTATTAATAGGATATCGCCTATATAAGTGTGAAGTTGACCGTTTATATGAGAATGTTTCAAGACTTGAATTCTCTAAAGCATTTATGAAATCCAAGAAGTTGTTCATGGCCAAAATAAACACAATGGTGAGAACTCAAAAATGTTATGGAGGTTATTGTGTGAGTATTATTGTATTGGTTTTACATCAACGGCTGACAATTTAAAACATCGAGTTCATTGATTAGTCAAGCAATTCTGATAGTATTTTATTACAGAAGGATCAAACCCATAAAATACCTATCCACAAGTAATAGCTTTTTGCTTGAACTCTTTTTAGCGTCTGCATAGTCATTTGTATAAATATTCATTCATGTAGAAGATTGTTGGAAATTTGTATATAAAATTGATTTTGAACAATTCTTAATTATTTAAGTGGAAATTGTTAAATGGTGAATGAAAAATTAAGCCAAATTTAAGTCAATTAAATAAGTGAATTGTTGAAAAATTACGTAGAATATTATGGAATATTTTAGAAAATTATGTGGCTGAAAATGTGTGTCTTTCTCTATTAAAGATTGTTACTTTTTATATTATTATTTTTCAATAAATGTGTCTCTTCAAATATAGAGATTAATTCCAATACTTGTGTCTCTTTCATATGTTGTATTATTTGATATAAACATTTTTAACGACTATATATATACTCTGTGTGTTTGAGAATTTTCATTCGTTCATTTTTTTCATCGTTACATTATCATGTTATTGCATATTCACTTCAAAATATTTTGAGTATTTATTTGGAGTCAAGTTTCATATAAAGAGGGTTCAAAATACAAGTAGGTTTGTTGGTCTACATAATTTGGAGTATTCCTATTACGAGAAGTGATCATTGTATTTTGGAAGACAAATGTCGAAAAATCGTTAGCACCCGTGTGAGGCATAATCGTATTAAGAACAAAGAATTCAACTCTTGCCTCGACCAAACTCATATTCGTGTACTTCTCATTTCTACTTTACATAATTGGATTCGAAAAGTTGAAGCTATGTTCAGTTTTATGCACATAAAAGGTATGTAATTGGAATATAATTTATGCTCATCAATTTTTCCCAACAAAATGTAATTACAGATGTGTATCTAGGCCATCCATTTTTAATTTGATGGCATCAGGTCATCTAGCTTTGATTTGGTTACAGATTTAGTCATTGTCTTCAATTTGGTTTAATTAAGACACTCAACTTCAATATGTTTACGAATATGGTGAGTCTATGAATCGCCCCCATCAATTTAATTATGTTGAATTAAACTTTAAAATCAATGTGTTAAACTTTAAAATCAATGTACAACTTTCATATACGTCTACATCATACAACAATGCACATTTTTTATTGATAAGTATATTTTACGTGCTTATTCAGATTTTTATTCTTATTTATATATCATTATATTGAGCAGATATCTACTTAATTTAAGTTATGTTAATTGTAGGTAAATTTCGTATTGGATAAGGTTGGATGAAATTGAATTGAGGCAATACAAAATTGAGGAATTGGAGAACAAAATAATCTAGCCTTGAAGGTGAGGACTTGTGATGCAAATAAAGAGGACCAGAGATGAAGGAAAAATTAGAGGAGGACCAAGTTTCACTAAACTACACGAAATTCTAACTTTTGTTGGATTTCTAATTATATACTCAAATTTTACGTGAGAGAGACTTTAGGACTCTTGTCGAATTTCATGTAGACTTTTTATTATTCTGTTTTATGGGACAGATAATTTTAGAGAGAAAAACATAGATAGATTCAATGTCAAAGAGCGAAAAACTAGGGCTTGCAAGATTTTAGGATTGGAGAACAAAACTATTGGTGCAAGATTCAATTACTTCCTTCATCAAGATTTCAAAAGTCGATTATGAACTCAATTCCTTTTTATTGTTTTTATTTCATTAGTATGAATAGGTAGATCATTAGTTATAGCAAATAATGTAATTAATTGTGATCCTTTAATATAATTTTCAAGATTTTAATAATTAAATTTATATGTGTTGATTTTATTTATGAAATTTAATGCTTTGAATTACTTGTCCAATAATTTAATGATATGTAAATATGTAACAGATCGAGATGTAAGTTTTACATTTAGACCACATAATAAAATATGTTAATTTGGATAAAAGGGTAAAAATACCTTTTAGGTAGGGATGTCATGAGTCGGCTCGCGAACCGAAACTTGACACTCGAGCTTGACTCGAGTAAAAATGGTTCAAATTTTTTTTTTTTTTTTTTGGCTTGAGCCAAGCCGAGTTTTTACTTTGCTAAAAAAATCCAGGCTTGACCCGAGCTTTCGGCTCGGGCCTTAGCGAGCCGAGCCGAGCGGCTTGCTATTTTTATTTTTATTTTTTAAAATTCATGAAAATTTAATTTTTTTTAAAAAAAAAAAAGACTTAAAATTTGTGTTATACGAATTATAAATTAAATAAAAGTTATAACTCCTTATTTTTTCGAACTTCGGACCGACTATAATTAACGTAGACGGATTTAAAATGTACACGAATAAAATATTTCGTGTACAATTTTTTTTTAAATAAATAAATTTAAATTTTTTTTAAAATAATCAATTTAAAAACTTACAATATTCTATCCTTACATCGTAGTCAGATAGAGTACTCGAACTATCCTTAAACCGATTAATCTGATCACTATTAAAATCCAACTATAACTATTATAGGAAAAGATACAGAATATTATAGTAAAGAAATTGGAGATTGGAGTTGAAACTAGAATACTACAAGTTAGAATTGATTGAAATAAAATGATAGGAAATTCAAAAGTTTATCGCATATTTATAGTAAAAAAATATTTGTTTCAACTAAATTTGATTTCAAATTCAAATTTGAAATTTGACGTGCATAACACAGGCAACGTAACTAGTTAGCTGCCTACATGCATGTAGCTGCTAGGGGTAAACACAATTCGATTTGGACGATTTGTGTTATATTTTCAACTCAAACAATTTCATGCAGTTTGGGACTTTTTCAAATCAAACCATTTTATTTTTCAAATCAAACCAAACCACAATGTAATAGTTCCGCAGTTTTTTGCATGATGCTTATATGTTTGTCCATAATTACATTATGCCTTTTCATCTCCTCACATTTAAAAATGATCCCACACCTCGAACCTTTTGTTTCCCTTTTTGCTTTTTCCATCTATTTTCATATCTTCAGAGTCATCCTCTAATGGAATCGCATCATCGACTTCTTCTGAAATTGGATCCATATCTGAAAAAAGAAAAAGAAACAATGAGAGAAGCTAAGTTGTGGAAAAAAAACAACACGGTCATACAAGAAGAAATCCATGGAATGAATTCCCCCAATACTAAAATTTATAATGATTTTTTGTATATCGTGATATTAGCATTTAGCATGATGAATAAATAAATCTCACAATCTATTTGAATTTTTAATAAAGCAAGAGTGAATTTATATCGTGTATTGCATTTTTTAGTGGTGTATTTGTTGGAATATACACGAAGGATGTCTTAAAACATGAAAATGTGGCACTATAGTCAACCTATTGATGTGGAATATTTAGATTAACCAAAACCTATCCAGGTGAGTACTGTATTGTACACTCAAGGGCAGACAACATGAGAAATATACCAGATAAACAACAGAAAAATATGGTTGTTCAGCAATAAATTACAGCAATAAAAATGACATCATTCTACATCTACTAAGTTAGAGTGCACGCACACACAAAACTAAATGATCAAGTCTACATATTATACACTATCTTTATTCCCATTAAAATATTAAATAATATCACTATTCATTCAAAATTAAGGGAAAATGAGAAAAGAGAGAGAAATTCATTCAAAATTCTATGCTCAAATCAATTTTAAAACTTCTTTTATGTTTCTAGAGAGAAAATTAAGGGTTTTGATCTCTATTTTTAATTTGTCTTGTATAAACAAATTAGAAAAATTGTTTGGATACACAAGGAAAATGAAGAGATGCTCACATTTAGAGTCACAGGCAGTGGTGGAGAAACGATGTCGACGGCAGCAGGTCACAAGCGTCAAGTTAGCACTACGTGGCGTGCGTCAACGCTGGGGGATAGAGGGACGGAGCTAGGGCTTGATAACTTTGGGTTGCTTATGTTTTTGCAAAGGTATAATTGCATATATAGTTGGACAACATTCGCTATTTCACATTCAATTCATTTTGTAATTATGATCATAAAAAATTTTTAACGAAAACTCAACTAAATACTAATAGCAATGACTAATGACTTGTTTGTTATGTATGAGTTAGGTTGATTAAATTTGTACTCTCTAAGAAAGTATACTTTATATTCTAAAAATTATACTTTAATAAAATTTGTATATGAGAATTTATAATTTTATAAAAATATTTTTTAATTAAAATAGTGCGTTTCGGATTGGTTTTTGCGGTTTTTAAAATTTGAAACTTAAACCAACCGTTTTGAAACAGTTTGGTTCGATTTGAGAGAAAGAAAAAAAAAAAAGCGCAGGTCCACTTGGATCCAAACCAACGGTTTCAAACTAATGATTTCGATTCGATTTGCAGTTTTGCGATTTTTTTGTGTAGTCCTAGTAGCTACCCTTAAAAAGGCAGCAACTAGTGTCTGCCAAGGCAATTGTGTTGTGCTGCCTTTTACGATGCAGCTGTTATCAACTAACATGCAAATGCCTTGTCAAGGCAGCTATTAATTGTCTTGTCAAACATTTTTTTTTTTTAGTTTTGTAGGCACCTATTGATTATTTTTTTATGCTCGGCTCGTCACGGGTTGGCTTTGGCTCGAGCCAATGCCACAAAATGGAGCTCGACCCAAGCCTCTTCTCGGTTCTATCGAGCCACGAGCCAGGTCCGCTCGAGCTTTTTTCAGACCAAGCCACGGACAGTCCAAGCCGTTGAGTCACATTGACGCCCCTACTTTTATGATTAGTGTGGTTGTTACATGAATTCTTAGATATTTAAAGTATTTAATTAAGGATTATTCGAATTCACATAGAGATACGATTAATTGACTTAATAAAATAGAATCAAATTGAAATCGAAAGAGGTATATTGAATAATTAAGAAGAATTCGAATGAATGTTACAATAAGTAAAGAATCTTGATTAGATAATATCCACATTCATACTCTAAAATCTTAATTTGATTAATTTTGTGGGTAAGATTAACTTGGTTTAATTAGAATAATTTAAATAATAAATCACAACTTACTCTTTGTTTTTGTCAATTAAAAATTAGGAATTAAATAATAGTCCTAGTAGATATGATCGTTCGTATAGGTCCATTATATTATTTTTGAAGATATCATACAATTGCGATAAAAATACGTAACACCCATCCTAAAATAGTTTCTTAAGAAAATTGTATAAACCAAAAGCACATTTTTACATGTTAGGTATTTATTGTTTTTATCATCGAGGTCAACATTTTTTGTTTGTTAAATTGATAGTATTGGAAAAGTTCTCAGATCTTCAAGCAAATGAAATTGCGTGAGTTGATTGAAGATGAGTGGCTATATATAAGCAAATCGAAGTTGGATAATGTGATTGCAATAAATTAAAAATGAATGACCTAGATGCATTTCTGCATAAGTTAGGTGACCCGCCATTCATATACCTCATTTGCAGGTGAATTCTCATGCAAAATAGTTCGAGCTTAAACATCTTTCAAACATGACCTCGGGGAATTTGACTTCTTACAAGAGTTGACCTCGTAAGATTGAGCTTGAGCTGAGCTAGTGGAATTGAGTTGGTGTTTGTACACAGAATTAAACTAGTTGTACATACTTAGTTTATATTAAGTTTGACATTATGTTGTCAGAATTTGTGTCATTAATAATTTAAAATATTGTTAAAATCAATGTATAAAGAGTTGTCATCTCACAACAATGTCAACAAAGATATACGTATAGCATGATTGTTGAACAATTGAACCTATTGACATCACAATATTGAGGTGTCGGATAGCATGACTTCTCGACAATTATTGGATAATTAAATTATCAAGTGATTAATTTAACCATGAAGCAATCTTAATCTCGTACTTCTCTTCACAAGAACATTTCATGTAATCCAAATCTTACATGTGCAAACATATATACATTTGCATTTGTGAGGTAGATTTATTGTATAGGGAGCTCGAAAAGAAGTATGGAAAATGATGATGAACAAATATTTCATTACGTCGAAAACTAAAAAGTAACATAGCTGTGTAGAAATAAAGAAGAAAGAGACACAACAAATGAAATTAATCCATTAATCAATTAACCTTTCAAGTATGAAACAAATCAACAACACATTAAATGCAAAACTAAGGTATAATGTCAACATATGTAACTAAAACTTTCACATATCTATAATATTCATATACGAGGTTACAAGAAGTTACACCAAAAACAACCCCAATTAACAAATATGTTGCCTTCACATCTTTTAATATTAGACCAGCAAAACCCTGTATTCAATGAAATTTTGGGATTAAAAATTCCAAAAAATAGGCCAACGAAAGAGGAATAATAACAATAATCTGATCAAGTTGGAAGCTTTCTTTTTCTTGTTTCAGTTTCCTATCTCATTATGTCCCTTGGATGGACCAGAAGGAGGGATAGGGACCCCTTTAGGGAGCCTTGTGAAATACAAGCCACCAGGTAATAACTTTTCCTTCTGTAGATAATTCCTCAGTGCCATCACTGTAACATCATCAGCCATCATGATCCCGGGCCTAGTCGCCACACATGAATTAACGAGAAGATAACACGTAAAAAATATACAAATAATTCGCCATGTGCTGTATAAAGTTTTCGACGAACAAGAAGAGGAAGCCATATGGAGAGGTTATTTCTTTTCTCTATAGGGTTTTTGGTTTAGGAGATCGAGTGTACAACTTTCTTCAATGCAATGAATGATCAGCAGTCCATATATATATGTGAACAGTAGGGGTGGAGGTGTATTAAAGTCAAAGGAATTGGGATGTAAAAAGTTGAAAATTAAATATCGAAATTCGGACGCAGTGGAATTTGAATTTTCAATGTAATGGAACGTTGTTGTTGAAGATCCATGCCGGCGAAGAGGGATAATATTCTTACAAATTTCTTGTACATATTTGCCTGATAAGTCAATGAAGATTTTGAAAGTATTGGTAGACGTCACGTAGATAAATATGTGGAACTCATGAGATTGGCCACGTGGTGAACTTACAAATATGGAAAATTATATTAATTACTTTAAGCTCTTAAACTAATTGATGATTCATTATGGATTGGCACGGAGGCAGCTGTAAAAAGTTAATAAAACGATATGATATTTATTTAATAGGTTGGATTGGATATAATTGAATATCGATAAATATTGTCCTCTGTTTTTTTAGAAAAAAAAAAATTCTGACCAGGTGTATATAATAGTTTCTACCAAGAAAGAAATCTATTATTAGAATTAAAAAATAAAAAAATAAAAAAACACCCCCTTGATTTCTAAATCTTAAGAACTAACCAATTCTTATATTAAAATATAGCCAAATGTAACCCTTTCAGAGGTGGCCGAGTTGATGGAGCAGGTGAACGCGAAGACAGAAGATCACAAGTTTGAATCCCCTGCCAAGTGCCAACACTTCTTGGGTCAAGTCTGTCACATCAGGCTTGCCTAGTATGGTTTATTTTTCATATGTGGTTTGCGGGCTACTACACATGGAACGAGATTTACCCAATACGCACTCACGGATAGCGATTGCAGGTTCCTGCATTAAAATAAAAAATCTTGCCAAATGTAACAAAGAAAGCCTTAATTTAACCACAAAATTAAATAACGATTAATGAGGAATCGTAAACTTGGTTAATAAATAATATTTCATTAACCCTCCAAACTTTGAACTTCTCATGAATGGAGAAAGTAGGGTTTAATGAATTAATTTCATTCAAAATTTGCATGAGATGCCACCATAAGAAACAAAAGCTTAG
Organism: Fraxinus nigra; assembly: GCA_903798295.1. Lineage (NCBI taxonomy): Eukaryota > Viridiplantae > Streptophyta > Magnoliopsida > Lamiales > Oleaceae > Fraxinus > Fraxinus nigra. The sequence goes on along the minus strand of CAIGRH010222624.1, from coordinate 2,454 downwards.
GGTCCACTAATTCTTGATTATACAAAGCCGACGTTGCTATCTTCTAAATATGGTTCATGATCTTAGTTTAGATTCTTATATAAACATATTTAAAGATATCCCAGCTGTTTTAATTATAATTATATTGCTCCATTTAAAAATAATAATAATAATAATTGAAATGGACAAATTATAATAAAGTAATACAAAATGTCCAATTAACAAATCATCAATGCAAGACACGCGTTGCCCAAGTAGGATGCATCATGTGCATATAAGAAAATATTTTCCAAGTTTCATAGTCAACTTCCAATAGGAAATTTTGACCATTAAATTTTTGTTTATATTTTTTTCATGAGAAAAAGAAAAATAATTAAATTAATGTGTGACATAATAAAACCGACATTTTCTTATTAACAATAAATATAAAAAACGCCAAAATTAAGGAATTAATTTTTTTTATTGGGATGAAAATAAAAATCTAAATTTATGAATTACGAACGATGCAATGCTTAATCTAAATTCTAAATAATTATATAAGTTTAGCATCCAAGAAATATAAATCTTCGATGAAAATAATATGTCGTGCATGTATTGAGCTTGTAATTAAAATAAAACGTGAATCTAATTTGCTTATTGAACTGGCAAATAAGGGCGACGCACAAGGTTTGACATTTATGCCAGTTCATTCCGTTCCACGTGGAGGGATGCCAATGCAATGAAATTTTTTTTGAAGAAAAATTGTGCAATTAAGTAGGTATATTTGTAAAGTATAGTAATTAGCAAGAGGGTAAAGAATTTTGCACCAGCCGTCCATTGACTAAATTCCTACTTATTTAGGGCTTTGCAAATAAATTGGAAATTAAAAGTTTTACACATAGATTTCATTAGGGGTGGTTTTTTTTTTTTTTTTTTTTGGAACCAATGGAATTGAACCAGAACGAGATAAAATCGTTCGGTTCAGTCCAATTTCTCCACTAAATGGGTCAGTTTTGGGACTGTACGTCGAGACCAGGTTTGTTTCAGTTCGGTTCTCGATACTGTCTTGAGAACAAGTAGTGAATTCGATTCTCCCGAATTTTTCTTTTTGCTTGTACTAAGATGCATTAGATCTTCGAACATTAGACCTCAAAATTATCTCATGTTAAAATTTCATTTTCTATACGCTTCTTCTTCTGTTCTTTAATTGGCAATCAAAATCAAAATTTAAATAATTTTATAAATACTTTACAAATTTATAGTTTTAATGCAACCCAATAGATAAATATATTTTTAGTTCAATATTTCATAAGAATTCAAATTTCTCGTTATTTTCAAAGTGGCCGCATCAAGAATCAAAATCCTTGAGGATTACTAAAGATAATTAAGTTATTGTTATATAGATTTTCGTAAGAATTAATTTTCGATCTAGATTTTACCATTTATGGTGCGTTTTATAGTTTATTCTGTTTTTAGCCTTTATGAGTTGATCTTGAGTTTTGGAGTGAATGTTAGTTTGTTGTCTTGTTTAATTGATTTTTTGTATTGTTAGATTACAAAAATGACAAGTGATTCCATACTTTATGCTTATCTATTTTCAGTCTCACAAGTAATTTCATATTTTATTTTTATAATTTTTTCAATANTTTATAGTTTTAATGCAACCCAATAGATAAATATATTTTTAGTTCAATATTAAATAAGAATTCAAATTTCTCGTTATTTTCAAAGTGGCCGCATCAAGAATCAAAATCCTTGAGGATTACTAAAGATAATTAAGTTATTGTTATATAGATTTTCTTAAGAATTAATTTTCGATCTAGATTTTACCATTTATGGTGCGTTTTATAGTTTATTCTGTTTTTAGCCTTTATGAGTTGATCTTGAGTTTTGGAGTGAATGTTAGTTTGTTGTCTTGTTTAATTGATTTTTTGTATTGTTAGATTACAAAAATGACAAGTGATTCCATACTTTATGCTTATCCATTTTCAGTCTCACAAGTAATTTCATATTTTATTTTTATAATTTTATCAATATAAAGAATCAGATCGAATTGAATTAGAATTGGTTCAATTTTTAAGATTTCTGTAAATATTCGATTCTCTTTCGAACTTGATCACGCTCACTCCTAGATTTCATCATGAACTTGGTTGATGGGAGGGGTTTATCAAGTCTTGGTTTAACTCATTCGTGGTGGCAAATGCCAAGTAATAAGATTAAATCGAGATTTTTTGGCTATCTTCTACATCTTAAAATTGACAATTTGGCATTTGTCATAATAAGGTGTTACGTAACATAATTACAAACATTTGACCATATGAAATTTGCCAGCTGAAAAGCAAGAGTATAGCGCCTAAACTTGTGAAGCATTAGAAAACGTGCCACTAAATTATGGCGTGTCTTTAGCATTGCTGTCTGAAATTTTTTATAAGATTTATGTAAATATTACAGTGCTAAGGTTGGTCAAATATTTCAATTATGATTTAACTTTTTCAG
>CAIGRH010222599.1:0-11075 GCA_903798295.1 Fraxinus nigra | reverse complement strand
TTTTATCTGTTCTCAACTGGAAAAGGATAAATGTTAAAAAGTATTCATTCACTTACCTAACCTTTAAATGGTCATTCATGTCCCCACCCTTTAAATTGTGGGATGCTTATGAGGATGAATTGAATAGAAGGATGTTATTATTGAACAGTGCTCAACATACATGTGACTACACATACAAATAAAGCACATAAGTTATTCAAGTATACAATGAATAATACTCAGATAAATTAAACCACCTTTCTCATCTAATTTGAAGAGCAAGTATGGGGTGAAGAGGATAACCTATTGCATGGAAAGGTTGCACACTTGGGATATTTGACATCTAAAATGAAATAAATTTTTTTTCTTGTAACAAGTATGGATCGATAAGATTCTGAAGAGCAAGTATGGATAGATAAGATTTTATTGTAGCAATGGATGTAATATCGACGTGCTAGAGGAGCTGGGACACATCCAAATTTATTTTAATTGTGATTTTTAGCAATCCCATTTTTTCTTTGAATGATGCGATATCGGATTCTGCATTGTGCAATGAATCATTGCTTCCTTCAAATTGTGTTTGTGACAGACTTCATAGATTATAAAACAAATCTCTCCAATTTCTTTGCTTCCTCCACTTGAACTTTTCAAGTGAACAAAATATCAATCAAGTAAACCAAATATCGTGCGGGTCGAGGGGGCAGCGCCCCTCGTGGGGGTTCGGGGATAACGCTCCCGACGGGGATCGAGGGGGCAGCGCCCCTCGTGAGGGTTCGTGAAATTATATTTATAGTTTGTGTAAATTGTAAATGAGTATAATTTTTGACAAAAAAATAAGAAATTAGAAAAAGTGGGTGGCTCCGCACAATGCCGAGACACAGAGGCGTGTCTTCGCATTTCGCAGAGACCACACCCGACACCAGGGCCTGGTGTCCGCACAGCGCGAACGCCACGCTCCGCATTGTGCGGAGAGTTTTTTTTTTAAATGTCTTCTTCTTCTTATTATTATTATACCAAAAATGAATATGATTCACTTTGCCATTCAAACAAATAAATAACATAAATATGAAGAAAATGTAAGTAATTAGCAATTTTCCTAACAAGATTAAATTGATTTTTTTTAATAAAATCAAACCCAGCAGATCAAAACCGCATAAAAATCACATGGAACACCAAATTAAACGTATGAAAACAAGAATAACAAAAATCCCAGGGAATTCCCATAAAAGGATTGGGTCAAAAAACTTGTACCTGGCTCCTCCTTGTTCTCATCGTAATTGCTCGGTTCTTTCAATTTATGTAGCCCCAAATCCTCAATCATACCTCCAAGAACGGAGAGAAAGAGTGAGAAGTGGAAAGATTAATAATTGTAAACCTTGAATAATTAACAACACCAACCTATTTCAATACTTGATTCATCACGAACACATGGTAACTATTCAAGAAAATAAATCCAAAGAATTTCTGTTAGTTATCAACAGTTATTTCAAAGAAAAATGTGAGCTTAGGGGAAGAAAAATACAGAAAATAGAGAACTAGATCGTAGAAGATATGCGATAGAAGATATGGAGAAGATATTTATATAATTTTAACTGCAATAGTCAACAAAAATGGCTCCACATTGTAGCAAAATCAGATTGGAAAGAGGTGAAGTGTGAAAACTCGTGTGACTAGCAAGAAAAATGTGAAAACTCGTGTGACAAAAATGAACAGTGAATCTGTGGTTCACTCTTTTAAGGTAGGAGTGATATAATTATCACGTGTTTCTCCATCCTTGTTTGAATTTTGGTGAAGATAAATATATAATTTTCGATCCAATTTTGCTAAGAGAATTAGAGATTAATTTTCGAAACAGTGATTTGTGGTGGTGATTCTATCTATTTGTTATGATTTTTTTGTTTTGTTTGTCGATTTGTGATATTTTTGGTAGAAGATTTCGGTGACAGGTGGTGTAGATATGGAGATTTGAGAAGGTGTTGGCTGTGTGGTGGTGGTGCATAATTTATAATTTACTAAAAACCTGATTTTTATCTAAATCAAAAAGAGAAATATTATGTACCAGTATACTATGTAGCACTGTTTATGCTTAGCGTCATCTATATTGTAGTATGCTTTGTGTAAGTTTTAGTTGCAAAGGACCTTATTGCGTTTTATTTGGTAAAACTAAGAAAAATTGAATAATTAATTATAGTCGATTGACTTCACTACTACATTAATCGGGTACTGGGGCTAGGTTGCAATATTCATTGAATATAATTTGAGGGAATGTTTGGAAAATTGTTTTATTTATAAAAGTTTGTATTTTTTTTTAAGAATTTATGGTATATAAGATTGAAAAGTTGATAAAAATTATAAATTTTATAAAATGCGTGTTTTAAAGTGAGATTTGATCGTGTCTTGATATATAGAAAAGCAAACTTTTTGGTAACATTAGATAAACATACAAAGAATTAAGTCAACATTTTTTGTCGAGAATGATTTAGGTAGCCTCCAACAATGGTGAATTCAATTATCATCCAAAATGTGGCCCCCTAAAGATCACTCACTTGACGTTTGCGGACGATTTGATGTTATTTGCAAGGGGAGATGTGATGTCAGTACAAATATTAATGGATTGCTTATCAAATTTTGGGAATACATCGGGCTTAAGGATGAATACTTTAAATCCAGCTTGTTTACGGCTAGTATTTATGGGCATGAACTTGAAGGAATTCTCACTAACATTGTGAAGGGTACTATGCCATTTCGCTTGGGGATCCCTCCAGCATCTGAGAGGCTTAAAGTTAGCTGTTATGCTCCATTTTTAGACAAAATTGCAACCTATATTGGTGTTTCAACTAACTCTTCTTTGTCTTATGCGGGAATGGTGGAGCTAATAAGGGCGGTGCTCCAAGGAGTGTAATTTTTTTGGCCCTCTATCTGCCCAATCCCAACAACAATCATCTCGAAAATTATTAGCTTGTGTCGCTCCTTCTTGTCGAGATATAAGAAGTCGTTGGTAGCATAGAGGTATAACTGCTTATTAAAAATTGAAGGTGGCCTTGGCTTTAGAGACTTGAAAAGTTGGAATGCAACATTACTTGCAAAATCCATTTGGAACATTCATCAAAAGAAGGATACACTATGGATACATTGGGTAAATCAGATTTATCTTAATGGGACGAGCATTTGGAAAGTTTTGGCAAGGATGACTCTCCACTACTTAAAAAATTGTTGGAGATTAGGGACAAGTTGGAACAACCTGCTCAGATCGGTCAAGCGAATCATGGAGACAACATGCTGCCAATGCTCAAGCAGCTATACAGGGACAAACTGAACCAACAGTCAGGTAGCTCGAGTTGCTATGACCAGACTCACAGCTTGGGCTGATGTGGGGAGGGGGGGTTTACACGGCTAAACATATGACTTTTTTCGACTAAAAAAGACATCCAAGGCATGTGCAGCCAATGTTTGGAAACTTTACATTACACTGAAACACTCTTTCATACTTTGGTTAAGTGCTCAAGCTAAACTACTAACAAATGACATATTGCAACACTTGGACATTGATCGAATTGTGTTCTTTGCGGACATACTGCGAAGACAGGCCATCACCTATTCTTTCTATGTTGATTCACCTCGTTGATAAGGGGACGGATTTGACAATGGATTGGTTTGAGGCAGTCTATGTCTACAGTATCTAATGCATTGAAGTGGATTAAGAAAAAGGCTCATGAGACATTCTGGAAAAACAAAGCTAAAATGATTGCACTTGCTTGCACCATTTACCATATTTGAACGACAAGAAATGATCTAAGACTACATGTTGATAGCATTGCTAGGCGAATCAAAACACATGTATATAAATTTATGTTTTCTTTGTATCCAAATGTTTTGATTTAATATGAATATTTTGTGATGGGTATATAGTTTGTACATCTTTCTTTTTGTTGCTTGGAAATGTCCGGAGTAATTTTATGAGTCCTTTGATTTAGATTTGTCCGGTATGTCCAATATACTTGTACTTGAATTTTGATTAATAAAATTTTACATTTACCGATTTAAAAAAAAAATGAATTAGGTCACATTTCATTCTCTATCTTGCAGGCAATAGTAGGACAAGATTCAAAATCCAAAAAATAAAAATAAATAAATCAAAAACAAAAACAAAAAACTGTAAAAGAGTAGATTTGTGATTCCATTGAGTCTGTTCCACCCTGTACAGTTCTGACTGATCCTCCAAACAATCGATTTGCCCCAATTTTCAGATCCCTACTTCATTAAACCCCTCGGAAAAAGGAAAAGATTAAAATGAGCGTGATCGATCTATTGACTCGCGTGGATGCGATCTGCAAGAAGTATGATAAATACGATATAGAGAAACAGAAAGATTCCAACGTATCTGGGGATGACGCCTTCGCCCGTCTCTACGCTGCCGTTGACTCGGATATTGAGGAGGCACTACAGGTTTCGGGAATTTTGGAATTAAACCCTTAAATCCTTTGCAACTTTTTATAATCGTTAATGGGTTTTGATCTGTTGTTGTTTATTGTGTAATCAAATTTGGTAGAAAGCGGAGAAGGCTTCCGGAGAAAGTAATCGGGCATCGGCCGTTGCGATCAATGCAGAGATTCGGAGAACCAAGGCTAGATTGATTGAAGAGGTCCCTAAATTGCAGAGGCTGGCCGTGAAGAAGGTTTGATCAGCTCTCGCGTTTTTTTAAAATTCTGTTTGTTATGCCCATTTTGTTAGAATAATTATTTTAACTGATTTTTTGTAATTTTACTCGTTACTGTTAATTTTTGACGATGTATGTTTCCAATAAAGTTTTAGGGAGGAGTAAAGTGGGTTTTACATTTTAATTTGCAATCTTCCACTTCTTGTTTTCCGTCTCGTTGCTGGCTTTGTCCTGGCAAATAATGAGAATTATTAGTTAATTCAGAAGTTGTGCCTCGTGATACTTCATTACCTAGGAAACTTCAGAATTTTTTTGTGGTTCTGTCTCCCTATTTTTCCTTCTGAGCAATATGGTAATCGTGAAAAAAAGTAAAAAACTAGGCTATAGGTTAAAGCACAGAACTAGACAGAAAAGAACCAGAACCAGTTTGTGGAATGGGCAAGTTGCACATTCACATTAGATTGAGTCTTACACGAACCTAGCATGCATGTTTTGCATGTGTATATAAAATTCATTCTTATAACAAGATCTAGTACATTTTTTAAGAATACTATATATTTTAGCTTTGAGTAGTCAGAGCTTAGATGCGTTAGTATTGTGTTCAATGTGTAGAAAGCCAAGCATGGGCTGGTGTCATATATTTGCCTGTATTAATATTATAATTTTGTCATTTGTCTGCTTCATTGTGTTGAGTTGAAGCTTTACCTATGCAAAATGTTGACTGTGGGACTTTGTGGCAACGTGGATTTGTTCATCACTATGTAAGTAATTTAGTGCTTGTGAGTGAGTCAAGGTTTGAATAAGAATTAGTTGGGAGCACAGGGCACAATAGATGGTTAAAGAAATGGTTATCACTCATGACTCATTAGTCTTACCTGAACTTAACTAAGCATAATTTTTCATTTGATAGGAATATAAGCAATCAGCAGTGTTCCTGTGTAGCTCATTTGTGTTCTCATCTTTTCTGTCATCCCATGCTCACATGCTGTTGTTTGACAGAAGAGAGGGCTCTCTATTAGAGGAGCCCCGGTGATTCCCTATAGAACATTCTTTTTGTAGAATTTGAAATCTGGAACTCCTTTCAATGGATTCCCCTTGCCTCATAGATTCACTCGACAAGTAGGAAACATAGCGAAGGGTTTTTGAACTCCTTAGGCCCAAAGAATGACATTTGAACCGATAAATAATGCATGGGATTTTAGATTTTCAACAGAGAACATTCTTTAAAAAAGTAGAAGTTCAAACTCACCATTGATATGGAATGGATATAAAGAGGTCGTTGCATGAATCACAGATAATAGTGAATGGAGAGGATATTCGGAAAGAGGGATTTTACCACATTTTGTTTGCGGTCTGCAGGTTAATATTTTTCAGGAAGACATTTTCACTTGGTGCTTTGAGCAGGTAGGAAAGGTAGGAGGGAGGGTTGGAAAACTGAAACCTGGGACTAAATGGAGAGGATATTCAGAGAGACTGGAGACATATTTTACCACATTTTGGTTGCAGCCTGCCGATTAATATTTTTTCAGGAAGGATGTTTTCTCGGTGTGCTTTGAGCAGGTAGGAAGAGGCGGGGGAAGGGGGAGGGGTTGTAAGAAAACTGAAACCTGGTGCTAACTTTTGCTGAATTATTTCCTAATCCAATTATGCCGAAGGTTTGGAACTAGAGACTTGCAATTTTATTTATATTTTTTCTGGTCCCTATATAACAAAGTATTTCCCCGCCAAAGCAGCCTTTAACCGGTAATAGTGTGATGTATGAATCAAGGCCTTGGAAATTCCAACAAGTTTGTTTAACTTCTAAATTGAGAAAAGCCTCTGCATTGTGTTGCTTCGGCTTCTGATGCATTTTCATCTTATTCGTTACTTTCATTGATGGTGCCAAAAAGTTGATAAACCCAGATCTACAAACATTTTGTAAAATTTGTCCTTATATGGAACACTTAATGGAAACTACTTATTTGGTGGCTTACTTCACCAAGAGGTTTGCTTCCTGTATTCTTGCAGACACACGCAACTTCATTTGCTTTTTATGTACGGCTTCATGCTGTTTTTGAGCATGTGATATTTGATGTTGTGACGTGTTCTATTGCAAAGATAAAAATAGAGAACTGCTCCACGCCTTTCGTTTTTGCAATGTAAGAAACAAAACCTAGATATATCATATATGAAATAGCAAGTAAAATCATAATATGAGTTTGCCTTTATACTCTATGCCGTGAAAGTAGATTGGCTTTAACATTTTTTTAAAACGAAATCTTGATAAGAGTATGATAATTATATTCTCAACCAGAAAAGGGTGTAAAATGTTGACTTTAGGGAAGATTTTGAAATCTAGCAATGCTGACAATTAGTAAATAGTTATATTTTTTGAGGCTGTTTGATTTAACCAGGATGGTGATTTTGCTTGGCATTTTGAGATAGAACTTGTTGACTGGCTGAGGCATTTCAGCTTTTCTCCTTCAATGTCAATGGTTAGATGGAGTAAGCATGTTGCTCGGTTAACTTTGCTATCTAGTAATGCTTCTTCTACTCATTTATCCTTGAATTGTGATGAAACTCTTTCCAGTGTGAGGTCAATAAAACAGTCTTCGGTTTTTCTTGCCATGGGCATTGTCTATGTTGTTTCTACGTGTGTTTGATCCTTAAATAAGTGAGTACTGATTAATAGTCCGACGCTTTGAGTTTGTTTCTGTGATGATGATGGTTTAAATTGCAGGTTAAAGGACTTTCAGTGGAAGAACTTGCTGCTCGTAATGATTTGGTACTTGCATTACCTGATAGGATTCAAGCCATACCAGATGGTGCTGCAGCTGCACCCAAAAAAACTGGTGGCTGGGGATCTTCGGCTCCTCGTACAGAAATCAAATTTGATTCAGGTTATTGATTGATATAAGTGGTTTGTTAGTTTGATCTTGTCCTACACGTTCAACTCTCTTTCTGGAGAAGCTTCAGCCTATTGCTTCGTTGTCTATCTTACGTATTGAACTTGAATTCTAGATGGACAGTTTGACAGTGAATACTTTCAGCAAACTGAAGGGTCAAGTCAATTCAGGCAAGAGTATGAAATGCGGAAAATGAAACAGGCATGATCTTTAGAGAAATAGTGTAGTGTAGACTTATTTGGGGATGCTTTTGGCAATTATTGTTAGCGAATTGTCATTATTAACTGGTCTTGTTTGCAATGTGATGTCATCTTGATGTAGGACCAAGGTTTGGACACGATAGCAGAAGGTTTAGATACTTTAAAAAACATGGCACATGACATGAATGAGGTTACCTTTTTTCTGTTATATTTCTGTTTTTCGTTTTTTGGCTTACATTTTATATATGTTGTTCCCTGATATTCATTGATAGTAACTTCCAATGCTATGATTCGTGCAGGAATTGGATAGGCAAGTTCCTCTTATGGATGAGATTGACACAAAGGTAGAAATTATCATTGTCTTGTAATTTTAAACAGCAAGGCTGGAGTATGTATAGTTTGTCTTGGTGCTTTTGTCTGTCAGCCGATGTCTCATTTTTACAATTTTTTTATTATTTATATCAAATTCACCGTTCCGCATGTTAGTTTTGATGAATAAATATTTATTTGTATTTGATATGCATGCGAATGCCATAAACCTTAACCCTACTTCTCATCTAGTTGTTCTTCAAATGCATATTGCAAGAGCATCGAGAGGTTGACTGTAAAAAAAAGTATATATATAACAATGCCCAATAACATGACAGGTTGATCACCAAAACTTTCTCATCAAAGTGTTTATTGCAATAGCTGCATTTTTGTATTGGTCCAAAGTACTTGTGGATGGCAAGTGCCTAATTTGGTCCCATCCTTGTTGATATTAAGCCAAATTCGTGACGTTGTAAAAGAGAATTCTAAGCTATTATGTTACTTACAGGTGGACAGAGCAACATCTGACCTTAAGAATACCAATGTCCGACTGAAGGACACTGTTAATCAGGTGATTGAGCTGCAGCTCTTCAATTATGATTTGCATTTATAACTTGCTGTACCCCTCTGAACATATATTTAACCTTACTGAATTAAATTGGAGTTTTGTTTTGTTCCAGCTGAGATCTAGTCGAAATTTCTGTATTGACATCATTTTGCTGTGTATAATTCTGGGAATTGCTGCCTATTTGTACAAGTAAGTTATAAGTTTTGCTCTTGTTCATGTGAAGATCTTCAGTGAACCTCAGAAACTCCCTCTGTTCCCTGTTCATGTCAAAAACATTATGCATTTAATGGTTTTGATCTCGAATGCTACATTATTCTTTCTTCGGGATTTGGCTTGTTGAGATTTGTTATAATGCTTAAATAGATGTGTGCTGATAAACTGTTTCTTTGCAGCGTGTTGAAGAAGTAGAAGTAGTTAGGAGAGCGCCGGTTGTGACTGTATGGAGTCTTCGGTATTGTTTCCACTGAGTGAGTTGTTGCCATGTGGTTCTTTGTATAATTTGTTTGATTTTCATGTTGGCATAACTTGTTTAAAATTCTGCTCTTTTTCAAAGTTTCTTTGATAACATTTAAATACTATTTGATCTTTTACCTTCCATGTAATGGTTTGATGGCAGCTCATGTTAGAATTTATTATTATTATTATTATTATTATTATTATTATTATGTGGGTAATAAGTTGTGGGGCCATAAAATATGTTGATAAAAGGGGTATTTGACCTGCTTAAATTATCCTAGATTTTCTTCGGGATTCTCTTTTTCATACAAACATGTAGACTTTATAGTATCCCGCCAATTATATAGGTCCTTTCTAGATTTGTGACACAGTTAAAAATGTATACAAAAATTTAATCATGAGGGATTGCTCAATTGGTCATGTTTTGGGTTTGCTCCCCAATGATCATCAGCTCGAGTTACTTCAGGGCTATTGAGGTGAGTACTCGATCGTAAACTTCAGAGCCTCGTGAGATTAGTCTAGGTGCGCGCAAGGTGGTCCAAACATTCACGGTTATAAAAAAACGTATACAAAAGTATTTCCTATTCTTAATAAGCATCATGTCATGAAATTCAAATTAATTGGTATGTGTCGAAGTTAGGTCAGTTTGATTGGAAGAATGGAATTTGGGTGAAAAGAAAATAAATTTCAGGAAATTGAATTGTTTAGAACTTGTTTTACTCGAAATTGTCAATTAATTGTGTTTGATCGATATAATTTTTCATCTGAAAAATATTGGAATTTTGGATCTTTTGTTGTTCGTTTGACTTTGTTTTTTAAGAAAATTGTCAATTAAAGGGATGTAATTTGTTACAATTGAGAATAAAATGTGTTTTTATTGTAAAAATAAAAAACAAAAAAAAGGTTGTCTAGAAAAGTTTTTCCTCAAAAATCAAGAAAATGTGAGCATGTGGGTGAAAGATGAAAAATCAATTTAATTAGATTTTAAGGTAGGGCGAACAAGCCCTGAAGCGCGATCAAACAAACAAGGGTTAGAGCATTTGATACCATCTTATTTTATTAACGTGCACGTGATTGGTCCCACAAAATAAAATTACTTACAATGGGAGAATTTGCGACTTGTGTTGTTTTTAAGATTTTGTTATTATCACGGTGAGAAAACCAAGAAATTTTTATTTTAAATGACTCATTATTTTAATAAATCATTAAAGGGGACTAAGTAAATAGTTACTCGAAATCGCACTTTTCACATTAAATTGTATATGATACAATTTTTTTATCCACGCATGATAAAAAAGGATACAAATTGTTTGTGATTACCACCATTTGATTGTTGATTATCTCGATTCAAAAATCAATCCTTGGAATTTTCTTCGATGTACATGATATTCACCTTTTATTTTTCGATAAATTATCCGCACCAGGGATTGATAATACTGTATAGGAGCTTTGAAAATGCAAAAATTAAACGCGTTGTAAGGGGTAAAATTATTTTTCAACCATTAATGAATAAAAATACATTAAAGCAAATCCTTGCAAGGATTATAATGGTCGTGGTACAGGGGCGCCACATAGGTGGGGGGGCCTGCCTTGCTCGTAATGGGACATGTCAAAATCTCATCCCATAATCTACCCTTAGGAATTAGGGCTCCTTATGATTCACATAGGACCAAATATTAGCAGCATCCCAAAACAGAATAACAGAAGCCATGATTCTCTTTAAATTTTAAAAATATTTTTTTAAGTATTTTGTGAAAAATAATTAAATAGGCTAGTGAGCTTGGAAAGTTGAATTCGGTAACCTCGTCCCTTCAAACGAGTTGGTTCATAGCACGACTGGACCCTTGTCATATATACCGATGGCTCAATCCATCTTTCAACGCCTAGTCTAACAAGCCAAATTTGACAAATCAATATGCAAATACTACTTTGAAAAAATAAAGGTTGAACCCTAACCTTGAGGGCTCCCCACCGCCTCACCTCTAGAACATCGTGGAAGAAGTAAATCGCGGAATGTGCAT
>CAIGRH010222584.1:0-12283 GCA_903798295.1 Fraxinus nigra | reverse complement strand
GTTCAAAAAACGCTGCAAAAGGGGATCTACCGCAACGTTCGAAAAACGATGCAAAAAGTGGTCTACCGCAACGTTTAAAAAACGCTGCAAAAAGTCTTCCCTCAACGGTAACACCAAGCTTCGCAACATACGCTAAAACGCTACAAAAGGTCTACCGCAGCATTTTTTGGCCGCTGCAAAAGGTCTCTTTTGGTGTAGTGTTTGTAGTGTTGAAAAAATCACAAAATGTATAACACTGCATATTTAACACACATGCAATAGGTATTAGGGATGAAATTTATGGCATGTGTGATAACTTGTGATAATCCTATGGTTAAATGCATGTTTTTTATATGAATTCGGACTACGAATAGGATCGGATCATATTAAATATAGGTTTGATATATCTTGGAAAAGAATATTGAATATTATCAAATTATCGATTGTCACTAATGTGTTAATCACATCAATTAACATAAGTTGCTTTCATAGTTAAAATTAGCGTAGTAAACCAATAGTCAATCTCTTTTGTGTTCGCTTATCGAATTTGGTAGTAACTAGTACACTAAAGTTAAACTTTATTTCTCATGGGAAAATATTTGTAACTCATTACATATTACTTGTCAATGATCCCGTATTCTTGCGGTATTTTACAAAATAAGTTTTTGGCGCTGTTGTCAGGGAATAACCGATTTAATTTTAGTTTATTAATTTATATTAGATTCGATTATTTCTTTGTTCTTAGCCTAATATCACACAATCTAATTCTCTTGTGTTGTTCTTTTCAAGAAATTATTAGTTTATGCAAGATTCTAATGGGATCGAGTTAGCTCGACTAGATCTTGAAATCGAAAGAACTTTCAGACAGCGTAGAAGAGAGCAAAGAGAAATGGCCGAAAATCAACATCAAAGTCAAGTTCAACCGCAATAGCTAGATTAGTAGAGAGCTATTGCTAAAGACGCTCCAATATTAGTTGAATATTATGTGAATCCAATGTCTGTGCCAGTGCAACCTACAATTATCTACCCGCCTTCCGGACATGCTAATTTTCACCTTCGACCAGATGTCATCAATCTCTTGTAGAATTATCAAGACATTAGGTTCTTCGGGAAGGCCATTGAAAATCCACTTCAGGAAGACTGAAAACCTACGTGAACATGTACAGGGTTTTCTCATGTTGTACGAAGTTATTAGTCATGAAGGGATGTCATTGGATGCATTTTGAATGCGGCTATTTCCTTACACTTTGAAGGATGTCGCAGAGAAAATAGATCCGCTCTTTACCTGCTGGGAATATCATGTCATAGAATCACATGGTACAGAAATTCAACATGAAGTTCTTACTGCCATCTCGAATTTATCAAATCCAGAATGAAATCCACACATTTAAGTAGAAGGACCGCCAAAAACTATCCAGTGGCATAGGAGAGGTACAAAAACTTGTTTAGAAAATGTACAAATCTTTATGTTCCTAAATAAGTACAAGTATATCTCTTTTACTATGGACTACACCAAGAATACCAAAATATGATAGATGCTTTAGCGGGTAGATCAATAACGAAGATAGACATTGATAAGGCTCATGAGTTGTATAAGAGGATCACAGAAAATCAGTCTATGTGTCCAACCGATAGGAAAACTTTGAAGAAAACGGTAAGGGTGCAAAACATAGATGTGGTGACCAAATTGGCAGCACAATAGGAAGTGCTTACAAAGAAATTGGATAACTTATCCCAGTTTGCTAACATGGTATATCGACCAGCACCGATTTGCGCAGGTTGTGGGATAGATCACATTACTGCAAGTTACCTTTTAGCCTCCACGCTTGTTACTCGACTTGATGAAGTTAGCTATGTACAAACTTTTAGAGGTAGCATAACAACTCCTACCACAATACTTACAATCCGGGGTGGAAGAATCATCCAAATTTCTCGTGGACTAACAATCAAGGACTGGGACAAGGAGAAAATTATCAGAACAAACTACCAGGTTTCTAATAGTAGCAACAATCTCAGGATAAGAAGCATTTGTTATAAGACTTACTCTCTCATTACATTACGAAGATTGAGAGTAATTTTTAGAACTAACAGGCTTTCATTAGAAATTTGGAAAAACATATTGGACAGATGCTAGCCGCATTATCAAGTAGAACTCAAGGAGCTTTGTCGAGCAATACATAAACAAACTTGAAAGAACATGTCAAAGCCATCACTACACTTAGTAGAGTTCAGTTACCATCAATACATGTGAAAATGCTAGCCATTGTGATAGAAAATGTACTTATCACGGACGAAGAGCAAGTGGATCAATCTGGCAAAACCACAGAAAAATTTAAGTTGAGTTTGCAAATAATCTACGCTTATGTCAAAGTTTATGTACCTCCGATTCGATTCACAGAGAAATTGATAAAACATAAGCTTGATAAGCAATTGATGTATTCAAGAAGTCACATATCAACATACCATTTGCAGAATCCTTAACTTAGATGACTAGCTACGCTAATTTCATGAAAGACATACTATTGAACAAAATAAAGTTGGAGAATTACAAAACGGTCATTCTGACAAAAAAATGTGCTAGATACATGGTAGCCTTGCCAACCTTCTTCAAGTAACCACCATTGGAGCTTGGTAAAGGTCTCATAAAACCTTTACCATTTGTTCAACTAGCTCCAACAATTGAACTCAAACAGTTTCCTACGTATCTGTGGTATACCTATTTGGGAAGAAAGAATTCACTTAAAGCTATCATCTCAAATTCTTTNATTCTGACAAAAAAATGTGCTAGATACATGGTAGCCTTGCCAACCTTCTTCAAGTAACCACCATTGGAGCTTGGTAAAGGTCTCATAAAACCTTTACCATTTGTTCAACTAGCTCCAACAATTGAACTCAAACAGTTTCCTACGTATCTGTGGTATACCTATTTGGGAAGAAAGAATTCACTTAAAGCTATCATCTCAAATTCTTTTACAGATGAAGAAGAAGATCAGCTATTAAGGGTACTTTGGGATCACAAGACAGCAATTGGGTAGAATATCTCTAACATAAAAGGGATCAACCCTTCTTTTTGTATGCACAAGATTTTAATAGAAGATAACTACAAGCCTTCGGTAAAGTACTAGCGCAGACAAAATCCAACTATGAAAGAAGTGGTGAGGAAATGGATTTTGAGTCTTTTAGATACAGGGATCATACATCTCATATCCGATAATCATTGGGCCAATCCAATATAGATAATGTCGAAGAAAAGAGGAATCACTGTAGTTCCAAATGATAATAAGGAACTCATTCTAACACGCACATTCATGAGTTGGAAAGTTGCATTAACTACCTCAAAAATAACAATGCCACTAGGAAAGGCAATTTTTCCTTTCATTTATTGATCAGATATTGGAGAGGCTTGTGGGACATGCATACTTTTGTTTTTTAGATGGATACTTGAGGTATAATCAGATTTCTATAGCACTAGATGATTAGGAGAAGACCACCTTCATGTGCCCTTATAGAACATTTGCTTACAGACGGATGGCATTTGGTATATGCAATGCCCTAGCCACATTCAACATTATATGAGTCAATCTTTTTCAGATATGGTGGGACATATTATCGAGGTGTTCATGGATGATTTCTTGATCTTTGGGACTTCATTCAAGGAGTTCCTAGATCATGTGAGGCTAGTGTTACAGCGTTGTGAAGATACCAACCTTGTGCTTAATCGGGAGAAGTGTCACTTCATGATTCAAGAAGGGATTGTATTAGGACATCTGATATTAGTTAGAGGTATTGAGGTCAACAATGTAAAAATACAGGTGATTGAAAAGCTACCTTCAACAATTTCAATGAAAGAAATCAGAAGGTTATTGGGTTACTCCAGATTTTGTTATCGCTTCATTAATGTTTCTCCAGGATTACAAAGCATCTCAGCAACTTGTTGGAAAATGCTGTTCCTTTTTATATTTTTGAAGAGTGTTTGGTTGTATTTAACATTCTAAAGGAAAAGTTGGTTTCGGCTCCAATTTTGGTTGCTCCTGATTAGAATGTACCGTTTGAACTAATGTGTGATGCTAGTGAATGCACAATAGGGATGATTCTAAGTTAGTGCGAGGACAAGATCACACATGTAATTCTCTATGCTTACAAGACTCTGGTAGGGGCTTGGTTAAACTATGTTACTACAGAATATGAACTTTTGGCAGTGGTGTTATCCTTTGACAAATTTAGACCATATTTGATTAGGTCAATGGTGATTGTGTACACAGATCACTCAGCATTGAAATACTTGATGATTAAGAAAGAAGGGAAGTCAAGGCTCATTCGATGGAAGCTTCTGTTGCAGGAGTTTAATTTGGAAACTTCGAAACAATAATGAGCGAGAATGTGGTTGCAGATCATATAACTCGCCTTGAATCTCAAGAATTCGACCCTACATATAAGATCAACAAAGTATTCCCGATTGAGATACTTTTTCAGATTTGGATGACGTCGTAATATACAGATTATGTAAATTATTTGGTTAGTTCCGTCATTCCACCAGAGTAATCAAGTCATGAAAGAAGAAATTTTTCGGTGATCTTAATAACAAGTTTTGGATCATCCATTTATATATTGATGGGGTCCAGATTAGATAATTTTCCGTTGTGTACTGGAAGAAAAGACAAAACCACTTGTTGCATCATTTCCAATCTTCACCTTACGGAGGTCACTTTGCAGCAACCAAGATGGTGACAAAAGCTTTACAATCAATTTTTATTGGCCTAGGTGTTCAAGGATGCCTATGCTTTGGTGAAGAGATGTGATAAATGCTAGAAAATCGAAAATATCTAAAAGAAAGAACGAGATGCCCTTAAACGGTATTTTAGAAGTATAATTATTTGACGTTTGGGATATTGACTTCACGGGAATATTTCGATCTTCATACAGTCAACAGTACTTCTTGGAGGTAGTGGATTACATGTCAACTAACAATAGATGGATTGTGATTTAGTTTCTTAAGAAGAATATTTTGTCGAGGTATGGCATCGTATGGGCTATTATCAGTGATCGTGTGAAGCATTTTTGTAACTGTCAATTTGTGGCATTTTTGTCTAGGTGCGGAGTAAAGTATCGCATCTCGTCTCCATATCATCCTTAGACTAGTAGACAAATCAAAATGTCCAACATGGAGTTGAAAAAGATTCTTGAAGCAACAGTGAATGCATTGTATACAGACTGGTCTAAGAAGTTAGATGACACACTTTGGGTGTATAGAACAACTTCTAAGACTCATCTTGGCATGTCCCTATGTCAGCTGGTTTCCGGCAAAGCATGTCACTTACCAGTTGATCTTGAGCATAAAGAATATTAGGTTATACATATGCTCATTTTTTATATGAAATCTTATGGGAAGCACAGAATCCTTCAACTCAATAAATTTGGTTGGCGACATATGAAAATACCAAGTTATAAAAAGAAAAGACCAAGAGATGGCATGATAAGCACACGTCAAGGAAAAAGAGTTCGTGGTTGGTCATTATGCTCTATTGTTCACTTCTTACCTCAAATTCTTCCCCAGCAAGCTGAGATCTAGATGGTCAGGTCCATGCAACGTTGTAGCTATATTCCCACATGGCACAGTGGCTGTGGTCTCTCAAGATCATTTGAGAAGGTTCAAGGTTAATGGGAAACGTATGAAAGCTTATTAGGGAGGTGATTATTCCAATGAGAAGATAATCGTGCCACTTGATCGTACTGAGTAGCCCAAGCAACAAAGTCAAGCAATAGACTATAAACAAGCACTTATTAGGAGGCAACCCAAATCTCTTTCATTTTATTTATTCAACTTTAATTTACTAGATTAAGAATTTTCATGCTTTGGTGTGTTAGGATTAATTAAGTCTCATTCATCCATCACGTATGTTATAAGACTCAAGCATGTGTTCACATAAGTTTCAAACATGTTTTGCATGAGTTTGAGGGTGTTCAAACCACACTTTTGGAAATCAAATCAAGTTTTTCACAAAAAAGAAAAAAGAAAAAAAGGTTGTTAGAGCTTTTACCGATCGGGATGTGTTAGTTGAGGAAAATATTGCATTTCATGACATTTTTGTGTTCCACACCAAGTTCATGCTTTGCAAATATTTTTGGAGATGTTGATAGCATTTTAGAATGTGAGTTGTGAGAATTTTAGATTTAGAGTGAAAAACGAGGATTTTTTAGTTAGATTAAGTCAAGACATGTGTTTCGAAGTTGATACTAATTTTCAACCTATTTCGTATCTACATACACATTACGCTCGTTAAAATTTTTTTGCATGAAAAATGGGGCGTGTAGAGTTGAGAGGGGTCGAAGAGAGATGGAAAAAATGCAGCAAGGAAAAATCATCCTTGCTATTATTAAGGGCGTGCACCCTGGTAAGACAAAATTGTATTGAAGATGACATCATGCAAGGAACTCACCCTTAACAATGTGCTTTATGTGCCGGACATCCGCAAGAGCTTAGTTTCTGATTCTTTACTTAAGAAGAATGGCTTCAAACTAGTCTTTGTGTCGGATAAGTTTATACTTACCAAAAATAACATGTATATAGGCAAAGGCTATGCAAGTGATAGACTTTTTAAAATGAATGTCCTCACTATTGTACCAAATAATTCGATGAATAAAATATCTTTTTCTGTTTATATTTTTTAGTCATCCAATTTATGGCATTTTAGATTAGGACATGCAAAAATAACAAGTTAATGAATTTAAGTTTACTTCCATCTATGCATTTTAATAGAAATGGTAAATGCGAGATTTGTGTAGAGGCTAAGTTAGCTAAAACACCATTTCATTCGACGAAAAGAAACATGACGCTTTTAGATCACAAAGACATATGTGTCTTAAAATTTGTACAAACTAAATGTGGTAAAAAGTATTTCATCACATTCATTGATGATTGTATAAGATACTGTTATGTATACTTATTGAAAAGTAAAGATGAAGCTTGAAAGTGTTTAAACACTAACAAGAATGAAGTTGAAAATGAACTTGGAAAACGAATAAAAATGATCCGTATTGGTCAAGGTGGAGAATATGTTACACCGTTTGAAGAATTCTGTTCAAAATCTAAATTTATTCATCAAACAGGACTCACCTCAATCAAACAGTGTTGTTGAACGCAAAAAACGAACTCTTAAGAAATGATGAACGCAATGTTGATAAGTTCAAGCTTACCTCAAAACTTGTGAGGGGAAGCTATACTCTGAAAATCACATCCTTAATACAACACCACACAAAAGCAAAGTTGAAACACCGTATAAGTTATGGAAAGGTTGAAGTCCTTCGTACAAATACTTAAAAGTATAATGATGCTTAGCAAAAGTACATACACCTAAGCCTAAACAAGTTAGGATTGAACCAAAGATAATATATTGTATCTTTATTAGATATGCAAACAAAATTAGTGCATATCGATTTTTGGTTCATAAATTAGAAGTACTTGATGTATATGAAGGTACTATAATTGAATCAAGGAATGCTGCATTTTCTGAAGACGTCTTTCTAAAAGAAAATAAGTAAGTTCATAAAAATGAAGTTATGATATTGCAAATGAAAATCATCAAGAAGATGAAGAAATAAGGCACGGTAAGAGGCTAAAGGCTACTAAGACATCTGGCCTAGATCTTTTAACATATTTGCTAGAAATGTCTACTCCCGAAGTACCTTACTAAAAAGAAGTTGTCAACAATGAAATTGAATCCATTATGCAAAACCATACTTGGGAATTGGTTAATCTTCTACTTGGAAATAAATCTCTAGGTTGCACATTGGTTTTCAAAAAGATGTTGAAGCTTGATGGATCAATGAACAAGTATAAGGCTAGATTAGTAGCTAAATGGTATAGACGAAGAGAAGGTGTAGACTTTTCGATACATATCTGCTTGTTATAAGGATTATGTCTATTTGAGTATTGATGGCAATTGCAGTATTTTGTAATCTTGAAATACATCAATGAATATTAAGACTATTTTTCTAAACAACGAATTAGAAGAAAAAACTTACATTGAACAACTTGAAGAGTTTATTGCTCATGGGCAGGAGAACAAGAAGTGTAAACTTGTAAATCACTATATGGATTAAACAAGCACTGAAGCATGTCATGAAGATTTTGATAAAACAATGTTGTCAAATGGCTTCAAAATTAATGAATGTGACAAATGTGTATACATCTGAAACACACCTAATGAATACATGATTGTATGTTTATACATTGATGATATGCTAATTATGGGTAATAACTATTACTACAACCAAGAAAATGTTGATAAAACATTTCGATATAAAATATATAAAAGTTGTTTATGTCATATTAGGGATTAAGATCTCTAAGACACTTAAAGGATTGTCATTGTCTCAATCACATTATGTTGAGGCTATACTTAATATTTAAGGTATATGACGATAATTCGATTAAAACACTAGTGGACCTAAGTCTATACTTAGCCAAAAATACTAGTGAACCTGTATCTCAATTGGAATAATCACGATTTATAGGAAGTTTAATATATCACAAACTGTACATGTCCAGACATAGCATATGCAGTCCACAAGTTAAGCGGATTTATAAGTAATCTAGGAAATGACCATTGAAAAGCATTAAGAAGGGTTCTTAAATACTTAAGATATACGATAAATTATAGATTGCATTATTCAAGATATCATGTGGTGTTAGAAGGATATACCGATGTGAATGGGATATTTGACCCAAAGGATTTAAAGTCTACAAGTGGTTATGTTTTCATCATTGGAGGCAGAGCTGTGTTCTAGAAATCCTTTGAACAAACATGTATATCTCGATCCATGATGGAATTAGAGTTTATTGCTTTAGTTAAAACTAGAAAAGAAGCAAAATGGCTTCGTAACTTTCTCGGAGATATTTTGTGTTGGGAAAAGCCGGTACCTGCTATTAGTATACACTATGATAGTCAGTCGACTATTGTCAGGGAAAATAACAGTATGTATAATGGTCAATATTGACACATTCATTGGAGACATAATACCATTAAATAACTAATTTCTAATGGCATAATCTCTGTTATTTATGTTAAGTCAAAGAAATATATAGCGGATCCTTTAACGAAAAGAATACTGAGAGATCAAGTATACCATCTTTTGCTGGGAATGGTCCTAAAGCCTATTGACTAAAATCACCATAGCGGTAACCCAACCTAATTGAGCAAAGATTCCAAGATCTTGGTTCAATGTCCAACAAAGTGGTGAATGATTTAGACGAGCACTTATTACCAATCGTAAATAATGAAAGAGCAAGAATGATGAGTGTATTAGGATAAGTAATACTTTTAATGATTCCTATATTTTCGAAGATGCCAAGAAAAGTATGATATGATACTATAGAAGATCACCTATGTAAGTGTGGGACTTAAATTCTCTTAAAGAACTTATGAAACCAAGAGTTGTTCATGGCCAAAATGAACACAACCATAAGAACCAAACTTGTTAAAGAAGTTATGGTGTTGATACAATTGTTTTGATTTACAACAATGACTGAATTGTTCACAACATTATGTTCACTGATTAGCTTAAGGAATGTTCAAAGCCAAAAACTACATCTCCTGATACTATAACTTATTGTTTGTACTCATTTTTAGAGTCTGTATTCATGTGGACGTTGACAATTTCCATTCACGTGGAAGATTGTTGGAAGATATTTAAAGAACATTGATTTATATCAATCTCTAACCAAATATTTGGATAGGTCCCGCTTTTCATATTTTTCGAGAAATGGGTAGAACACATTCTACTCGTCGAGTAGATGAATTTGGTTAAAAATCATGAATGTTTCAATAAAATGGAAAAGTTAATGGAATAAACTGTCATTCGAGCGGTAGCTGCCCGCCAAGCGAGCAGTGTCCCTGTTTTCAACGCCTGAGTGGCCAAGTTGATGGCCATCGAGTGTTAACGTACTTGTGCGACTTTTCGAGAATAGGTTAATTTTGGGTTTGTATATCTTCATGCACAACTCTTCAACCTCTATATATTAGACTCATCTATAGTTTCATTCACTTCAATTCTATGCATTCATGGCATATCATATAACATACAAATTTTGTTTAAATTCTGCATAAAAAAATAACCTTTCATTTTCATAAAAAAAAGGAGTTCAAAACAATTTTTTTGGTTCATTTTTTCAAGTGATTTGAAGTGGTGCAATCACTTGAAGTCGATTGTTGTATCTTGGGAGACGATTGTCATTCACATAGCCCAATGTATAGATACTCTGAAACAAATAAAATGCAATCCTTTTATTCGTGAGGAGTTGTATGAGAAAAAACTCTCACAGCAAGGGAAGCAAATTCAAATAGAAGAACTCACATTGGGTTTAGGGATAATTGGGTTCGAATTGATGACTTTCACCACGTCAATGTGACAATTTAATTGAATTTGGCTCAAAATTAATTCTTCAAATTACATTCCATCCATAAATGCATACATTGTATATTTTGCCAATGATTGAAAATGGTTGAGAACCCAAACCTAACCCCGTTCTCCGTATTGAATATCGCTGGTCACATGTTGCATGTTAGACATGTCAAACTAATCTTGGACAAATGCATTGAACGCGTATTTAGAATTGCGTGCAAATATGTTTAAGAATATGAGATCTTTGTCACAACTGCAAAACAATAATAAGGATAATAAAAATGACTAAAAAAATTACTCTCATGGTCACTTATATGACATGCAGCATAAACTTTACAGCCTGCTAAAGCCATTCCCGCGTGGCCAAAAAGTTAGGATTCCAGCAGCTTTAGGAATTTTATAATCTCCCAATTTGTGAAAACTTGATATTATAAAAACAATTACTCTAATTTATAAGCTTTCATGCTAACAAAATACTCCATTTTTTCCCATCCATTTTATTTTCTCAATAAATAAGAGGATTTAATTCTTTATTAACGAAGTAATGCTAGGCATCAAATGTTTGACACAACATATATAATAATATATGTTGAACATGTTTAGGACACAAAATTTGACGGTAGGACAAAGAAAAAAAAAATTGAAAACATTTTTCCTTATTATCAATATCATCGACAACTTATCAAACATGAAACATGCCAATAAGGAATATTAAGCTCACATTTAAAATAATATAACTTTGCTGGCTTTAGATATGGGCAATTGCCCTGTACTTTCCCAGAAGTTCATCCAAAAATGAAATTAGTAGATGCCAAAAGTGACCATGTGATTCCAGTACTATCCTCTCTTTTCGAAGGGTCCATTTAATTTGGATCAACTAAGACAATTTCACTCTCTGAATTTCTTTGGTTACCTCTTCAAATATAATGTCACGTCTAGGGACCCAATTATTCAAACTTAGACCTCTCTCGTTTTAATAATGTTTTTTCAGATGCATTAAATAGTGGAAAGGATTGATACTTTGCGGTAAATTTCCATTTCATTGTTTATGGATTCTTTTTGACTTGCAAACTTCATTACTATTGTGTATTAAGTTAATGGCAGATCTTTTTATTAAGTTAGACAACATAAAACTAAGACTCACAATTATCAATACTCGATAATTGTGAGTATATGTAACACTAAAAAATTTAAGATTTTCTTAAGGGTAATTATATTCATATCACAATTTTTATTTTTTGCACCACACTTTAATTGTACTTCAAAATTCTTAATCTTTGCTTATTATAATATTTATGTTCCTAACGATTTTTTGTGTCATTCTTATCATCAGACTTTTCACTAGTTAACAAATTTTGTATTTGATAACAATTTTATGTCCAAATGTCCATTGAAATAGCATAAAACAATTTATTTTTCCATCATATTTTTAATAAATAAATAAATAAATAGTGAAAAAATATTTTCCCGCATTTCAAAGTATGAAAACAAAATATTTTGACATAAATCATCATCAAGGACGAGATCTACTAATTAATGGAAGATTGAAGATGAGAATTTGACGAAAAAAATTATAGAAATAATTGCTAAGTGAGTAGAGATTGATGAGTTTCACTGCAATTAAATGTAGTGTATCAAATAAAAATTGTGATGACAATATAATCATCATTTTCTTAATTTTGAAATAAAACTTGTTATTATTAAGAATAATAATTTACATATTATTGACATGTGCTTGTCAATAGTAACACGATATGTCTACCTCAAATATAGATATTATTCTTAAAGTTAAATGCGTATATAATTTTTTTCACTTCAAGCTTTTTGTATTTAGAATTCGAGAGAGAGAGAGAGAGAGAGTGTGTGTGTGTGTGACACGACCCGTCCCAAGTCACCCCAATGG
>CAIGRH010222572.1:0-17086 GCA_903798295.1 Fraxinus nigra | reverse complement strand
AAATAGACTTACTATTTACTTCCCATCGACATAATATCGCTGAAAATATTTTTTAAAATGTATTCTTCATTTGCATTTTCCCATTTTTATTTATTTTCGTGTTAATTTACCTATTTGAAAGTAACGAAACAGTTTCTGGATTTAGCAGCGGCGACATGGTGTGAAATGAGTTTCGTCGTGTAGTGCTAGGTAATATTTGGTGGATGAAATGATTGGCCACCTTTGCCTATTAACGTTGAGTTGGTATATAAATCATTGCCGTCTACAAAGCATGCCGCAAAATTCACGTACACGCTGACTATCAAAATAAACGATTTTATTTAGAAATATATATAAAAAAAAAAAAAAATTGATCAATGAATAAGTTGATATTAAGAATGTGTAATTGAACATTGATGTAGATGTGTTTTGAGCAAAATGTCAAGTTATAGAGTTTTAGGATGGTCACCAATAATTTATCTTTCTCAAGTTACTTTACGTATATCACTTCATTTATTGAATTAATCTACTTTGACAGATATTTTGAACAATAGAATAAAATGTGACACAAGTGATTGGATGACGATGCCGACGCACAACATTCTATCAAGGGAGGATACAAAATTACATGACAGTGTAGAAATATTGTTATTTATTTTAGAACTCTTTTGATTACTCGTATGAATGCTGATTTGTGCATACATACAATTAGGGTTCTCTCTAGTCTTTGGTTATCTGGAGTGGTTGATGTGTCTTTGGTGTACTTGACGTATTTAATATTCACAGAATCGACGTTGCTTTCTTTGTTTAGAAAATGAAGAAAGACAACTCAATCTCTAGCTGAACTTATCGGTCAGATTTTGAATGATATTTGTAACGATTTTATAGAAGTTTCATTTTGCCATTTATGTTGATGATGATATTTGTCTTTGACTTGATTAAGTTATCTTTGAATAAGCAAGCTGATCGATCAATTGTGATAAATGACTTAATATGAATGGTGTTATCAAATAGAAGTTTGACTATTCACGTGTAGTGCAAAGAGAATAGCTAATGAATGCATAAATTGATAATTAATCTTGCATTCAATGATAATGAATTATAAAGATATTGACATGACAATTTCTTTACCTCTACATTATTGTTTTATCTTTCCTAAAAACTAATGAGATTGCTATTCTTATTACATAAAATTAAATCGAGCAATTTAGCCATAACTGCTGGTCAAAATGAAACCAATTTATTGACGTTTGAAATCACCTCTCCTTTTCTATTTTTCGAAATCCTTCTTTAAAACCGAAGCTGAGATTTAAAATTTGAATAGTGCAATTTATGAGTAGTCGTATTGAGTTGTTGATGATCACCATTCAACATGACAGTAGGGTCGCACTCACGTTGTTTAATGAAATTATGGATCGTGATCGTATTGTCAACGTGTCACATATTCATTTATTAAATTAACAAATTCTTTAATTTATACATATATTTTGGGATATTCTATTATATCCAACTCTGCAAATACGCTCTAGATATATTTTGTGCTCCATATCTATTATTTAATTAACAAAATTATCTCTATCGTTTCTTCTCAAAGCGTGTTCGATCGTGCCTAGAAGTCTAACTCGGTTTATAAAATTTGAGAAACCCAAGCTCTATATTCTATAATAACACGAAGGATAATTCTGCAGATTTTGGGCATAAGGGCATGTTCGGTCCTTTCTATTCTCATTCCTGAAATATCAAACGTGAGTTGTTTTCAAATATTTTCGATCCACCGTCCAACTTTACCCTGTTAACATCTATTCATAAATACCAAACAACCCCCAAGACTTTAATCAATTTGCAATAAAGCATATACTGTAAACAGCTGGCATATTCTTGGTGGCTGGTGGGCTGAGCAGGTCAGCATTATTTTCACTACGTGGGTGACAGGACCCAAATTTAAATAATACACACATTTTTCGCTTTCTCTCTATTATCAATTGATTTTATTATCAAACTTAATTGCTTGACATAAATTAGCCAGATTAATTACTCATCTAACGTGTAAATAAATTGGAATAAGTTTACGTGTTCAATCATTAACAACTAGCAATTTGTTTATTAATTCCATCGTAGTAATGAGCAAGTTATTGAATTTTTAGCCCTATTTAACTATTTTTCAATAATTCAAAAGCCTTAACGCGTAAGTATAAACTCAAAACAAGTAATGTCGAAGTGAATTTTTGTTCACGGTCAAAATCAATTTTAGAATTGAGATAACTACGATACTGAAATCAAAAAAAAAAATTTGATGAAATTTTTTCGTCGACGAATCACCATAACTATAATAACTATTCTCTTTCTCACGATACGTTTTCTCTTATTTGAGTCTTTCAATCATTAACACTCTCCACGCTACGTCGTTTTTAGAATTGTAATGGAAATAAATACCTAAAAAGATTATGAAACAACGTTTATAAGAATGAAAGAAACATGAATGACAAAAAACACATCAAATTCAAATATTAAAAGTTGAGATTTGATGTATACACTTAATGGTAGAGACAATAAACTTGTTGAACTAATTCCATCATATTGAAATAGAGAATCGCGGAAAATATATGTAACTCTCTCTGTTTTCAGCGTACGATGACAAGTTATAACAATTCAAATAAAAAAAAAATTTATATAAATATGGGGATCCCAATTTCAATCTCAAAGGGCATAATTAAATTTTCTCATTTTCAATGCTCGATTACAACAATCAAATAAAAAATATTCAAATTTGACTATTATCATTTAAATTCCAATTCCTAATACATAAGGACTTTAAATTTCTACATATTTCAAATACTTCGTAAAGAAAGAAAATAACAACAGTTGTACGCACAATATTGAAAAAATCTAAATTTTATCGTTGTCTGTGCCGTGGCTATGAAATAAAGCACCTAAAAAGATTTTAAAAAGAAATAGTAGATGTAATGTAACGATAAAAGAACACACGATCAATACAAATGACAACAAATTCAACTATTCTCAATTAGACAACCCACAATAAACGATAAATTTGATCATCGAAATATTCACAATATCTAGCAATTATATATATATATATATATATTTATTTATTTTTTGTCTAAGTCTTGCATATTTTTCACACTTGTAGAAAAAAAGAAAAAGAAGACACCACAGTAATTTCAAATATATAGTACTGGTAAAACTTTTAAATAATAATAACTTCTCAATTTGAATTTGCCATATTCCAAGTTGTATGTAATTAGACCAATAATCTTTAAAACCCTTAAATACATAAAATTCTCCTATTTTTTGTGGACGCAGTCGCCGGAGCTTTGTTTCTTTCCTTTTTCGCTCTCCTGATGCCATAAACTCTCGCATTCTCCGCCTCTTCCCCTTCGACGCTTGATTTAATTCCTTTCTTTTTTATTTACCTGTAATAATCTCTATCACATTATTTTTGCATCTAGATGCACTTTTTTTTTTTTGAAGTAGAAGTTGTTTTTTTGATTCAATTACGATTAATTTGTTTTTTTTTTTCAAGTATTTTTTTTCTTGGTTCTGTAGAGGTTTTGGAATTCAGTCTCATCGTAGTCAATTGAGCTTCTGAAGTTCTTTTGCAGTGACAGCTGAGTTGGAGGAGAAGAATTTTTATGTATGTATGCTTGAAGACGGTCTGCGGAGTTTTATAGGTTGGTGGTGCCGAGTGGACCTGTGATCTGAAGTTTAAGCTTTTTTTTTAATGTACAATTGACAGTCAAAGCCCAGGTTTGAGGCTTGGGATTGGAAGCATGCCGCCGGAAAACGATCAGCAACAGATTCGGATCAATGTGGAGTACAACTGCAGCGGAAACTATTTGCAGAAATTCAGGCTTTACGAGACTCGCTCGGTATAGTTATACATGCGAATACGTTAGATTATTTTCTGCTTCCTTATGTGTGATTTTGTTTTTTTGTTGGATCTCATTTATTGATATATGGATTTTATTTATTTTACGAATTATGGACATGAATTTATGGTCTTTTTATATGTTTTTGGTTGTTTTTAAATCTGGTCGTCATTTGGATTTTAACTAACAAAAACAGGAACAAACTTCTTCCAGTTTATTTGAATTTTGAATTTAGGGCTTGGAATCAACATTAATTGCTCTGAAGTTTTAGAGTTACGAAAGATGATGATGATTGAGTTGGCGGTTACTATGCATGATCGTAACAATGTTGATAACGAGTGCTGCTTTCTATGATAAAGCTATTTAAAAAGATTATACAGGTTCACCTACAGGCTGACCTGCCCTTAAGTACGCTTCTATCGTACGAGAGATAACCGAAAGTCACACAACTTCTGAATGATGAAATTGGAATTTAAGTTGGTACGACAAGCAAGTTGTATCAATATGTTGGGAATTGGGATGAATGTGGTAGTCCATCTTGAGCTATGGTACAGGACTACAATGGTTGCGGGAGAAAAAATGTAGTGATAGGAACCTTTGTTTATCTCATGCTCAAAACCATAGAAAAGTAATATTAACAGAGCATGTAAGGATTTGCGGGTTGTGCATGTCATGTTTGTCGAAGGATTCTTATGTGCGTTGTATCTGTAGACATTCTTAGACACGCGTGTAACACTTTGAATGCGTTCTCATTGAGTGTCATTAAATTAAAGGTTTAACGTTCTTGTCTTGAGTGCTTGTTTAACATTCTTTAAACAAATCTTTGGCATGTATTGAACACTCCTTTCATCAGATAATAGCTACTAATGGTATCTACTTTTTTGGTTGTACTGCCTCCCTTAGCTTGTTTCTTGTGCTGTTCTTTTTACATTTAGTGCTAGTCCTATTCCTCATCTTCTTGCACAAGTAGTCTGTATATGATACATTTTTATGTACTATTCGACTTAAATTACTCTTATATTATTGATGCAACAGAACTTTTATATGATTGGACGAGACAAACATAGAACTTTCTGGAAGGTCTTGAAGATAGACAGATCAGAACAGAATGAGCTAAACATCACTGAAGACTCTACAACATACTCAGAAATTGAATGCTACGACCTCATGAAAAGAATTCATGAAGGAAACAAGTCTACCGGTGGACTGAAATTTGTCACCACCTGCTATGGGATTATTGGTGGGTTATACCTTCAATATTTTTTTGCTTTCTCAATCTGCCTATTTTAGTTATCACAAAAAATGAAATTCCATTTTTATGATATCAGAACTCATGGCTATTCTTTCTACGATGTTAGGTTTCGTAAAATTTTTGGGACCTTATTACTTGCTGCTTATCACAAAAAGAAGGAAGATTGGAACAATATGTGGTCAGGCAGTATATGCGATTGCCAAGAGCGAGATTATTCCCATTCCCAGTTCTACAGTGCAGTCAAATATGGCTTATTCTAAGAATGAGAACAGGTCTTTTGTCAATCCACATGTAAATGTAAAGTGTCAGCAATACTTTTGAGAAGACAATAAATAAATTTAATGTGCCTGTTATATTTTTGTATCCAGATGAGCATCATCTTAAGTGTAAAAGGGTTCTTCTGTTTATATTTTTATTTTTAGATATTAGTTTGCGTTTTAGCATTGCACACCAGTTCCATACTATGGAGGTACTGTACCTTTTTATGGGTGCAACCTTCATTGTAATTCCAGCGTCAAGTTATTAAATTCATGTTATACATTAGTGTTCACCCGTCTTTTCGTTAGGTAAAGTAGAGAATGAATTAATCACATATTCTAATTTAAGTATATTGAGTATTGCTCTCAATCTGTCGTCTGTAGTTAGATTGATCATAGTGTCCATTGCCAGTATTTTGCCAGCAAATGTGCAGGGGAAAACCACACTGGTGTTGTGATGTAAATTTATGTTGAATGAGACAAGGTATCACCTGGGTTTCAGGGGGGAATATATTGCCTTTTCTTAATTCTATTAGATTTTCGCTTCTGTAAATTTCCTTTTTAATTAATGTACTGGTCTTGTATTAACTTTTTTCTCAACTTCTGATTTTCTTGTATTGATGACATAGATACAAGAAGCTCCTACGCATTGTGGATCTTACAAAGGACTTCTTTTTCAGCTACTCCTACCATGTTATGCTTAGTCTTCAGAAAAATCTAAGCAATCATGAAACAGGACTAGTCCTATATGAAACAATGTTTGTTTGGAATGAGTTCTTAACTCGCGGAATTCGCAGTCAGCTCAAGAATACAGTGTGGACAGTAGCTTTGGTTTATGGATTCTTCAAGCAGGTATCAACTACTTAGGGTTTCTGATATGTGGAATTGGATTTGCAAGATCTGATCATTTCTACTAGGATATTACACTATATTAGTAATACTGTTCTTTTCCTGTGCATGACTTTATAAGTTTATATGCTCTGCACATATCTAGCTTGTTTTCATTTTATTTATTTATCCCTAAAATTTTATTAACTCTTTCCTCACACTTTTAGCCATTTGTAGTATGGTTGTCAGAATATATGCGATGTAAAGGTACAAATCTTTTGTAGTGTATAATATTTGAAGAAGTGTATATTTTATATATACATAATTACATTATTCTTTTGCTTTATTAGCTGCCATAATATTGAGTATTCAGATCGTTGTTTAATTTTATTCTTGGTATTTGAGCTTGTACAAATTATCATCTTTTTATTAACAGGTCAAACTTTCTATATCTGGGCGGGACTGCATCCTAACCCTTATCGCGAGACGATCCCGTCATTATGCAGGAACCAGGTTTTCACTATGTTTAATTTATTGGAGTCTTTTAATTTTCTTACAGCTAGTTAAACGATCAGAGCTTTAATTCTTAATGGAATGCATTCATTTCAAATTCTTTTTAGCATAATGAAACAAGTCCAGGTGATCAAAGATTATTAATTTGGACAATTTCAAATTTAGAATACTTTAAACACCGTTGGAGCCAAGATTTCTTAGAAAGAAATCAAGGGAAAAAGCCAAAATAAGGGGAGATTTTTTTAACATAATAATACTCAAATAAGACTTTTCATTCCCCCTTACGATAGACATAACATTCAATTTATACTAGTTTAGACTCCATATTACTTTTCCTAGACAAATGACTCGAACAATGGCTCTTCAATTCCCCCATGCAACCATTTGACTGACCGACTCATTAATACATTGACTAAATTAATAATCTGCGCAGTAGAAAATTCTGCATCACATAACTATCTCAATTTGAATTCATAGTCTATTCTGCACGAGACTTTTCTTTGCTTGATTCTATCTGTACTTTAGATATATCTAGAAATGTATAATTCATTTCATACTGGACTCGTGATTTGGTGGACTCACAAAGGACTATTCTTCTAGAAAACATCTAACTATGAGATTCAAAAATCAAAGGCTGCTGTTTCCTTTCTATTATTCTTTGTTACTATTTTCTGTTCCTACCCATATTGCAGATATTTGAAACGTGGTGTGAATGAGAAGGGACGTGTAGCCAATGATGTTGAGACCGAACAAATTGTGCTAGAGGATGTTCCAGAAGGAAGCCCAATACAAATATCCTCTGTTGTGCAGAACCGGGGTTCAATACCCCTCTTTTGGTCACAGGAGACTTCACGATTGAACATTAAACCTGACATCACATGTAAGGCTAGTAAATTCTGATGTGCTGTTTTCAAAATGCTAATGTACAACTCTTTTGATGACTCTCTTTCCGTGTGAAGTATCACAGAAGGAAGATAAGTATGAAGCCACCAAACTTCATTTCGAAAATCTAGTAAAGAGATATGGAAATCCTATTATTATATTGAATTTGATTAAGGTATGTCTTTGCACTGATCGTGCAGTATCAATGGACTTATATGTATATGGTACAAACTTCTTTTAACATTTAATCCTCTAATGTTCAGTGGTTCTAATCTCCATTTTTCTATCATTTTCTTCATGATTACCAGACTCGTGAGAAGAAGCCAAGAGAATCTATTCTACGTGCAGAATTCGCTAATGCCATCGAGTTTATTAATAAAGATCTTACAGGGGAGAACCGTCTGAAGTTTCTACACTGGGATTTAAATAAGTACTCCAAAAAGTAATTTGGCTTCTCTTATTTCTATTTTGATGCATTTGTTTTTTTGGATGATGTATAATTGATCCAACCTGTTTATTTTTCAGCAAAGCTGCGAGTGTATTGGCATATTTAGGCAAAGTGGCTGCTAATGCAGTGGACTTAACTGGCTTCTTTTACTGTCAGATAGTCCCAGCTTCAAGGTAAGAAAAATTGCTAAACTGGTCCTACTGTTGAGAATGTTTACGCTCCTTTCCATAGTTTGGTTTCTAAATCCTTAGTCTTCTTTCCGATTACTTAACTCAGTTTTCCAATGAAATCAAGTACTTTGGAAATGCATTCTACCGAATTTTAAAGTGCGACTTATCTAATAATAGAGCAAAAGTTAGTGGACCATACTCAATACGCTGAAGCATTGTATCCTCTTGGCAGATTATGTACTTAGTAACCTAGTTTAGATTAAGTTTACCTTGTTTTGAGGCCTTGAGTGAAGTAACTTTCAAAAACTAATGAATCGTTATTAGATGAAATCTTAACTGCTAAGATCATTGAAAAGCTATTTAAGTCTGATTTAGGTTTCTTTTTATAAGCAGTTTATAATTGGCACTTAAAGTATTCCATGACATACTTTGATTTATTATAATCAATAAATATTGGGTCGGTATGTTTGAGCTTAATGTTTCTTATGTCAGTGTTGAACTTGTTCCTTATCTACGTTCAAAGACTATCATCATATATACTTTTGATCAACTTCATATTCTTCTTTCTGGACATCTTTTTCTCTCATAATTCACTAGCATTCATGTAGATGCATACCCCCTGAAATGCAGTAACAGTTGAGTCCGCTGGAAGCCAGCACTAGTCCTTTGCTTCTGTATTTGTCCATTGATTTTGACTATCAGTTAACTCTTTTACTTTCCACTTCAATGCAGTAAAGATTCTAACAGCGACTATGCTGTTAAGGAGGACCTCTGCAATATGACTAAAGATGTTCAAAACTTGGACACTGAAGTCATCGTTAATCATAGTGGTGATTTGGATGGAGGTTATATTGTCAAGTCTCCAATGTTTCAGAAAGGGGTCCTAAGAACAAATTGTATTGACTGTTTAGACCGCACAAATGTTGCACAATATGTTTTTGGGGTGGTTGCTCTTGGGCATCAGTTGCATGCTTTAGGGTATACAGTTGTTCCAAACATTAGCTTAGAATCCCCTTTGGCGGATGGTTTGATGAAAATTTACGAAGCAATGGGTGACACCCTCGCACTACAATATGGTGGATCTGCAGCACACAATAAGGTAATCCTCGTAGGATGTGTCTGGGAAGTTAAACTATTCTCATCTGTGCGCAAATGAAAAGCATATATTTGTTCAGTATTTTTGTGCAGAAAGTTTTAGAACTTGAAAAATGTTTGCTGGTTGCCAGTTGATTATTTCTAGAACTCATTGTAGTTCATATTAAGGTTAATTATATCACATTTTTGTATGCATTGTGCCAAAAATTTCAATGTGTGACATTTGCAATTCTCCATCCTTAACATTTGGGAATACTGAACAGATATTCTCGGAGACGAGGGGGCAGTTGAAACTGGCAACGCAATCCCAAGAGTTCTTGAGAACTCTTCAACGCTACTACAGTAATGCCTACATGGATGCTGAAAAACAAGATGCCATAAACATGTAAGTCAAGTAGTCCATATTTCTATGAAATAAGATTTGCAGCTATAATTTGTGTAATATCTGGACCCATAATTTGTCTTGCCTTGATATAATATCATATATTTGAGAAAGAAAACAATCAGAATCCATTGTCTATATAAGAGCCGATTTTTGAAGATGCATCACAAGGTTGCTTGGTATTCAGTATTTGATAAAAAATGGTTCTGAATTTCCTATTTCCATATGTCTCCACATTTGAGCAGATTCTTGGGTCATTTCCAGCCACAACAGGGGAAACCGGCTCTTTGGGAACTGGATTCTGACCAGCATTACAATGTGGGAAGGCGTGGTTCTGATTTTGGTGATGAAAATTCTCGGTAATGTGTTAATTTTATGTTTTTCGAGAATTTTGGTAATTTACTGATAAAGAGTGGAGTCTTTATTTCTGATAAATGGTTGGGCATACTTGTGTATTATTTCATACTTCAGTGTGAAATGTTTTTGGAAAAATAATTCCGCTTCACCCGAAAACCGCAGGTCTACTCTCTCTCTCCACATCTGGTCAGCACCATCACTGTGCATATATTCTCCTCACTGAATTATATATTTTTTTCTTATTGTTGAATCTATGTTTGGTGAGATCATCAGAGCATGTTGATACTACATAATTACATTTTAACCAAATACTAACCATAGGACTTCCAGCAAAATAAGTGCCTAAAAGACAGATCTGAATGAAATTCTTGTTAAGGGATAAAGTACACCTACAGGGATTCGGTGAATGGAGAGCTCTATATTTGTTTAACTTGTCAGGGGAAGCTGCATCCTATAATTTGATTTTCCAGGTATGGTTAACTTAGTGAAACTTTTTAACTTGCAGGTCAATAATTAAAAGATCCCTATCAGATGGAAACATTCTTTGTGATAACAACTCACCTATTGATGATGCAAGCATCGAAGAGACTGAAATTCCTCACAAATCATTGCCTGGAAAGGTGCAAGGTTCCAACATGGGTCTTTCAGACTCAACTCCTGTACTCTCGACTTGTGAAAGCAACATATCTTATTCCAGGTATGTTTCCTCAAGTCTGTGATCTTTTATTCTATCAAGGAATAATTCAAACACTTATTGTACTTTGCTGCCATTCAGTGGACATGTTTCTATGGCCAAGGCCAGTGAAACTTTACCTTATAAGTGTACACTACTGGGTCTATTATCAGGTTATGATTTTGATTTTAGTTGTCCAATCCTAGAAATTTTTTTAACTATAAGGTGAATCGCTATTGTAATTGTAGATATTTCAAAAATATGTCCTTGTTTTGTTTCTGTGCAGACCCTGCACTTAATGTTAGAATGTCAGAGATTAATTAATTGTTTTATCTGAAGGGACAATTAGAGAAGTTGATTATGTGCACGTTATGGTCGTATAGGCCCAATCCATGTCCATATTGTTTCGTTTTTTTAATTGCACTATTTGTTAAGGAAAACAATATTTTGTTGCTTATTCAATTAACTGCTAGTATTTTTATACAGTTTTGTATTGAAGTTTTCAAATTTTACTGTCTCTAATGGTGGCCATTTCTTGTAGGTATACCCCCTCAATGTCCCGTAGACAGCTTTTCCCAGATATGCAACCAGACGAATGCCTTGAAACTGATAGCATCTGTTTCCGTGAACGCGGTGATTCATTTCACTGTTCAAATTTTCTTGATGTCGAATGGCTTTCTTCATCGGGAAATTCATGTGAAGAGACATATGAAAGGTAAATTCCTTTTAGTAATGCTATATGGACTACATGTCAAAGAATGAAAATGAAAGAATGAAACTTAACTCCTTTTTATTAATCCACTTAAATCTTCGACATCACTTTGCTACTTTGCATCCTTGCAGTAAATATGGGAAAATTCTCTTGTAAATAAATTTCGTTTCTGCACGGTAATCTACATTACAAGTTTTTAATATGAATTAGAAACATATGTAAAATACATTCGTTTGATATATGTCTGCCAATGTCTTCCATCTCATGTCAGTATTTCTTCTTAGTTACATACATAATTGGAGCTTCCTCTGAATTTCCTCTCAGTCACTTGTTTATCTGGCAGGGAAACATTTCCCAACATTTTACTGTTTCATCTGTTTTACTCATCTGTTGTTTGAGCATCTTCCTGACATAATCACTGTGTTTTATTTGAATTTGCTTATTAGTCCAAGTTTGAAAATAAAAAATGCTTAGCATTTGAAGCTTTTAGCTTTGTGCTAGGGTTTTAATATTTACTTAAATTGATTTTTGCAGATCTATGCTAATTGGCTCTCCATCAGCTGGACAATCTTCAGATGAGCTGAAACTGGGAACCAGCTCTTCAGCTTACTGGTCTGAATCAAGCATCAAGGTCAGTTAACTTACGGTGCACTCTTTAATTAAGACAAAAAACTTTAATCCATAAAGGATTATAACCTAATTGAAATTGATGACTTGATTCTATCATTTAGAATTAGTCATTTCTATCTACGTTACCAATCCTGCAGTTCACTCTTTGCCTATATGGTCCATTGGTGGGATCAATGTCAGACCACATAAACTGAGTTTTTTATTCTGCCCCGGCTGGGGAGGGGGGTGTTTTCAACTCGTGCATGCTTACAAAATTCTTGTTCTGATGTTGCATTGTATGCATTATTTCTTTCTTATTAATTTTTTTGTTTTTCCAAGTGTTTCAGGGAAAGGAACAGGTTGTTGGAGATGTCCACCATGATGCTGGTTCATGTAGTTCTGATGGATTTTCTGAAAGATTTGTGCAATGGGTTAGCTATGGAAACATGTTTTTCCCTTGAGGTTGGGAAGATTCCTGGAAAAATTGTATTCTTGCCATTATTTCATTCAACTCGTCCAAAGGATGTGAATTACCTACCTGAAACAAATGACATAAGATGTCGATAGATTTATCCAAAACTCAAGTTGTAAATTGCAGCATTTATTAAACTAGATCCTTCAGCGGGAAAAGTAGGGAAAGCAAAGCGTACAAGTAGGAATAAAGTATTCTTTTTGGAGCTAGGTCATTTCTTGAAGTTTTCAGTCTTGTAAATATTCGTAGGCGTGACTAAATTGGAATATATTTAAATTTCTGTAATATATTCGTAGTACATTTGGTGGGTTTTTCTTTGTTCTGAGATATTTCCTCCCATTACAGGTGCCATAATTAACCTTGGATCCAAATATTGACCCAGCAGGTGGATTATTGGTGAAATTTTACGCTGATTACTAAATCTGTTTGAAGTTTAATAAATACACTTTATAATAACTTTGTATTGTTTAATTGATGAATGAATGAATTGAAAAATATTATAGCTGAAGCCATTCTCATGAATAAAGCTGGTTTTTTTTTAAAGTTTATGAACACGACTTATTTTAAGGTATAGGATGAAGTAGTGTGCATTTTAACGCATTCTTTAGGAATGTTGTTGGGATAGAAGTCAAATGGAAACACTAAAAAATGTCAATGGCATAGCAAAAACTGAAATGGAGGTAGATTGATTTTCGGTACCTCAGAAGAAATTGAGTTAATATTCACTCTACACACTAATTTCCTGAAGGAAACCTCTGACCTTACTAACCCAGAATCAAAGACAATTTATCCATTCTTCTTTAGAACAATAATCTAAACAACGTTGTCTTCGAGTAAGAGGGAATAAAGGAGGCGATCGATCAAGAAAAAATCTTGGATTAGTTGGATTTTGTGTGTGGATGCACAATGCATTAGGTGGATTGTAGTTTAATTGACACTTGAATGGATGGATGGTCAACTTGATTTAATTCTTTTTTTTTTTTTTTCAAAGTTTGGCAGAAAGAATAAAAGTAACTTTAGCAACTTTTATAAATAGCAATGACAAAATGGAGAAAGATGAAAGAAAACTTGCATTGGATGTGCTTGTGGCCCACCTTATATGGTGGTTATGGACACCCTTGTACATAGGGGTGGGCAAAACCCGACCGAATCCGTCAAAATCGCTCAAATCGAATCAACCCGACCGGTTTGGATCGGTTAACTCATGAAAATCGAATAAACCGTCCAACCTAACCCGANTTAATTCTTTTTTTTTTTTTTTAAAAGTTTGGCAGAAAGAATAAAAGTAACTTTAGCAACTTTTATAAATAGCAATGACAAAATGGAGAAAGATGAAAGAAAACTTGCATTGGATGTGCTTGTGGCCCACCTTATATGGTGGTTATGGACACCCTTGTACATAGGGGTGGGCAAAACCCGACCGAATCCGTCAAAATCGCTCAAATCGAATCAACCCGACCGGTTTGGATCGGTTAACTCATGAAAATCGAATAAACCGTCCAACCTAACCCGATTATATTTATGAACTTTACAAGTGTTATGATATTGCTTGGATGAATACACATTCAATACAAAAATATTTTAATTGTCAAAAACATTTCTTGGCTTCATATAATTTAATATCAATCTGTTCATGTAACATTTCTAGGCATGGAGTGCTAAAATAATTTAGATTTTTTGGTCATTGCAACTATAGATACTTAATATTATATGAGTCACGAGTCAATTATAAATCTGCACAATCTAACTCGCCTACTTTAATATTTGTTAACAAGTTATCACAAACCGACTAACCCAACTGATACTTGATTGGATTGTGTTGGGTTGCAACATTTATACAGGTTGGGTTGGGTTGAGTTAAATTATAGGAAAAAAATCATAAGTAAGATGTTTACTTTTACCCATTTCAAATTTAAGAGACAAGATTTAAAATTTCAAATCTCAGATTTTTTTAAA
This sequence comes from Fraxinus nigra, assembly GCA_903798295.1. Taxonomy (NCBI): domain Eukaryota; kingdom Viridiplantae; phylum Streptophyta; class Magnoliopsida; order Lamiales; family Oleaceae; genus Fraxinus; species Fraxinus nigra. The sequence continues at coordinate 2,614 of CAIGRH010222572.1, read as the reverse complement.
TTTTATTTTTAAATTAATTAATTAAATATATAAAAGTCACAATTCCATATAATTGGTCACAAATTATTAATTGATAACAAATCACAATTTTTATATCACAAATTATTTTACGATCACAATTTAAAAATTTTATAGGTCACGATTTGTTCATCGGTCACAAATAAAAAATTGAAACGTCACAAATTATTTTACGGTCACAAATCAAAAATTTTGTAAGTCACAGATTATTTTACGATCATAAATTAGAAATTTTATGTCATAAGTTATTTTAGTCACAATTTGTTCATCGATCACAAATAAAAAAAAATTATAGATCACAACTTATTTACCGATCACAAATCACAAATATTATAAATTACAACTTAGACAGACACAAATTATCAAATTATCGGTCACAAATTAACAATTTTTTAGGTCACACATTATTTCTTGACCACATTTTATCTTTTTTATTGATCGAATATTGTTTATCGATCACATATTAATCAATTTAATGGTCACAAACAACCAAATAATCTGTGACCACAACCAACACTTGTGACCACCACCACCACCATCACCGCCAGAACTACCGTCGCCCCATAACTACCGTCACCTCTCGACAGTAACACCATCTCAAACAAATCAACACTTCACATAAAAGCATCACCACCTCACGACAACCGATCAGCACCATTGCACAATGCCAGTGCCACAGCCATACCACCACAGCCACCACTACACCTATTGGCAGCGTTTCTGGCACTGGCGGCGTACTCATACCCACCTCAGAACTCCCCCTTCCAATATTTCAGTCACCTCCCTATGTATAGTACTCCTAATCCTACACCACCACACCCGGACTTTGCTAATATGTACCGCCAGAGGTCTTTGTCTTATCCCACACCCACCCTCCAACCCCAAGTTCAACCTCCTATTAGTACCCACCACTAGAATTTCCAAAACCCCCCAAATTCGCAAAACTCCAACAATCACGGACCGAGACTGATGGCCTTATTGAGTGCTCTACCTTTCACCCTCGATGTCCCGCAGCGACCCATCATGCCAATGCCCCAAATAAATCCAACTTACTCTGCAGGCTCTGATTTCTCGATCCCTCAGACTGCATCTAATCTTGGGATTCCGTACCAGGGTGCCATGATGCGGATGCCAAGTATCAAGCTCCCCAAAGGGCGGTAGAAAGATAAGGCTGGGCTACCGATAGAGAGGAAGGAGAGTGGAGAAGAGAGAAGAGGAGAGTGACTGTGAGAAGAGATAAGGATGAGGAAAATTAAAATGAAATTGATTAGGGTTTATGATGAAATTAATATCTAATATTTAAAATAAAGTATCTGATTTTTGAAAAGTGAAACCTTTAATCTAATTTTTGAAATTGAAACTTTAAAATTTTGGTTTTGTGTAATTTCCTTTAAATTATAATCAAACCGATCATGTTGAATTGAGTTTGGGTTGAGGAAACAATCGACCCAAACCAACTCATGTCCACCCCCAACCTGTACATATATTATGTACACTAAGAGTTTTTCAACTTGTATACTATCATTGACTTTTTGTTAAAAGACGTCTACACTGGAACCAACGAGTCCATATCCAATCGTACCAACCCGAGTTCAACTGGGCTATATTTAAGATGATCTTTTTACGACTGGGCGGGAGAGAGTGAGTTGCAACCAAATTGTGGGCTTAAGTGGTTTCCATAACACTTATTGGGCTAACGTTTTGTTTGTGACCCATATTGTGCTACTTTGAATTATGGCCATTGGATATATTGGATGGTTGGGATTTAATCTTGGATGAGATATTTTCCTTTGATTCCTTCCTTAAGACTCTTCCCAATTATTACTTCTAGGCACTTCTCTCGTGGGTTTTTTTCTCTTGCTCTCAAGTCTATTTTCTTCTCCTTCTTCTCACTTTGGCCCAAAAATCGATTTTCTAGCCTATTGATTGAAGAAACCTCTTAGGCTTGAAATAGTGGCTAAGTGGTGTTGTATTTCTCGGTGGTTTAGCTTCGGTTTCTGGGGTGTTCTTGGCTGGTTATTGGGAGATCTCTTGATCGATGATCCAAGCCAAGAGAAATGAGGTTCTGGCCGGTTCTCTAACTCTCTCTGGACGGTGATTTGCAAGTATGGAAGGGGCTGTTCCTGAGCCTATATTCAATCGACAAAAAAAAGAATAACTCTCAGTCTTTATAGCTTCTGTCCTCTATGGTTTCTGTTGTAAAATTATGAATGTATTAACGTGCATTGTGGCGTTTAATGTATATGTAATTTCCTAACAAAACTGGTATCAGAGCCAACCCTTCGATCTAGGGTTGGCGTGGTTATCTTTGAATCTGTTATTTGGGCATTTTGTTTGAGTCTGCTATTTTTTTAAATTGCTATTTGGGCGTTTGTTTAAATTCGATACTAATTCCTCTATTTTGCTATTGTGTATGTGTGGGCTAGATTGGGTGATCGTTGGCTCTGATTGGCTGGCTCGACTGGAGCTTGATGGTACATTTACTGTTTTTCAATAGTACTTTGGTAAGATCGTTCCATACTCACCTTTTAGGTTTGGTATTCTTACCAGTTTACGCATGATTGCTTGGTTTCCTATTTGTGAATTCTGTTGATTG
>CAIGRH010222533.1:0-11767 GCA_903798295.1 Fraxinus nigra | reverse complement strand
TTCATTTAGTTAACGGATTATCGAATTCGGATCTTGGTCGGATTATCGGATTGAGACCCTAAATTCATCTCCCATTAATTTAGTCAGATTCGGATCAAAATCCAATACATTGACAGCCCTACTTATGAGTTTAATAATGACGATGAAATTGAAAATTCTAATTTTGTTCAACAAGAAAACTCTTCTACAGATGTACAACTTTTGATTGAAGAACATGATTTAGACAGTAGACTATGTTCAAATAGCATGCATATATGCGATGATAAATATGTGATGATTATCACGTTTTCATGTGAACAATAAGTTGATCCAATGAAAGGCTTGTTGTTAGACATAAATTATTGTGAATATTTGACTATTATATGGAAAGTACTACTTACAAGTTGATATTTTTATCCAAAGACTAAACATCAATGTTGTGCTAGGTATCTTGGGATGGAGCCACCATTATTTATTTTGGTTGATTGTGTCATTTATATATGTATGTTGTTGTTATGTTATGACTTGAATATTGATTGTGAGTTTATTATTTTATTTTACTCTTGATTCAATTTATTCTTCTGCTTCTATAATATTTGCCAATATTAATTCCATCATGGTGCTTAACTGCACAAACTTTAAGAATTGAAAAGATAACGTTATGATTGTTTTCGGTTCTATGGATCTTGACCTTGCACTTCCTTTAGAATGGCCCTTTTGCTCTCATTAACTCAAGTTTCTCTAAGGATAAAAGGGACTTACAGAAATGGAATTGTTCTTGTCGCATGAGTCTAATGATATCATGAAACATTCCATACCAAAAACTTTTATGGGTGCTATGTCTGTTAAGGAAAATACTAAAACGTTCCTTGAGGAAATTGAAAAGCATTTTACTAAAAATGAAGAGGTTGAAGCAAATAACCTTTTGGCTAGTCTTATTTCAATGAGGTATAAAGGAAAGGGGAACATGAGGAGTACATTATGAAACTGTCTAATATCACTTCCAATTTAAAAATACTAAAGTTAGAGAGAGACTGGCTCGTACATTTAGTACTTATTTCTCTTCTAGCACAATATAATTAGTTTACTGAGTTACAACACTCAAAAGGACAAATTGACTCTAAATGAGCTAATATCACACTATGTGCAAGAAGAAGAAAGGAATAAGTGAGAAATGACTTATAATGCTCACCTAGCAACCACCTCTAAGGACAAGAAAATGAAAAGGGACAAAGGTAAGGAAGCTGTTGGTGGAACATTACAAAAGAAACTGCAAAAGAAGTAGGATGAGGAGTTCACGTGTTACTTTTGCAAGAAGGGTGGACACGTGAAGGAGTGTCCCAAATATGTTAATTGGTGTGTAAAAAAATGTATGCTTCTCACTCTAGTTTGTTCTAAAGCTAATTTAGCTTATGTACATAGATATATTTGGTGGGTATATTATGGTGCTATTACTCATGTAAGTGTGTCTATGTAGGATTTGTCTACGGAGCCAAAAGGTAATTGATGCTGAAAGATTCATCTACATGGAAAGACAGAAAAACAATTGCAGTAGAGGTTATAGGGGCCTTTAGGTTGTCATTAAAGTCTGGTTGTCTTTTTGACTTGTAAGAGACTTGTGTAATACCGTCATTTAGATGAGATTTAATTTTTATTCTTGCTTTGGAATTTTTTTTTTTTTTTCATGGCCAGCGTNCTAGTTTGTTCTAAAGCTAATTTAGCTTATGTACATAGATATATTTGGTGGGTATATTATGGTGCTATTACTCATGTAAGTGTGTCTATGTAGGATTTGTCTACGGAGCCAAAAGGTAATTGATGCTGAAAGATTCATCTACATGGAAAGACAGAAAAACAATTGCAGTAGAGGTTATAGGGGCCTTTAGGTTGTCATTAAAGTCTGGTTGTCTTTTTGACTTGTAAGAGACTTGTGTAATACCGTCATTTAGATGAGATTTAATTTTTATTCTTGCTTTGGAATTTTTTTTTTTTTTCATTTGGAAATAATAAATTTAGTCTTTTTTAAGATTCAAATATTATTTTTGCTTTTCAAGATTCCATACAAGTTAACGAGTTACAAAATGAAAATTAACTAATGAGAATTTTGTCATAATGTGGCATAAGCGTTTAGGACATATTTCTAAACAGAGAATTGAGAGACTTGTGTCTAAGGGAATTCTTGAACCCTTTGATTTAATGGATTTCAAAGTTAGTGCTGAGTGTATAAATGGGAAGTAGACAAACAAAAGGAAATTAGGTGACAATAGAAGTTCTAGCATCTTAAACTAATTCATACTCATAGTTGTGGACCATTCGCTGCAGTTTCTTTGAATGACCAACAATATTTCATTATATTCATAGACTATTATTCTTGTTATGGGTACCTATATTTAATTTGAGAGAAGTCTCAATCCCTAGATGTATTTAAGGCTTTCAAAATTGAGTTGAAAATTAAGGTCGTGAAATATGGCTGTGGTAGTGAATAATATGATAGATATGACAGATTAGGTGAACAACGTCTAGGACCCTTTGCGAAATTCCTAAAGGATTATGGTATGAATGGTGTAGCCGAGAGACATAATAGAATGCTTAAGGACATTGTAAAAAGTATGAATAATCATTATTCTTTACTAGAATCATTCTAGGGAGAATCACTAAAGACTATAACATTATTAAATGGGGGAACTCTGAATAGGCAAAAGACCAAGTATAAAATATTTTCATATTTGTGAGTGTCCAGCTAAGGCAAGGCCATATAGGCAGAATGAAAATAAACTGGACTCAAGAACTATAAACTGCAACTTTGTTGGATACATTGAACAGTCGAAAGGTTATAAGTTTTATGAACCCTCTACGAGGACCTTTTTTGAGACAGAAAATGCGGGATTCCTTAAGGATGTTGAACTTTGGGAAATAGATAAGGTTCAAAGCATTGTCTTTGAAGAGGAATTTATTACTCTTCCAAATGTTGCTATTGAAAATGATCAAGCTCTAATTCTTGACATTTTTCATGATGCAAATCAAGGTTATCAAGACAATATTCCAGAGCTCCATGTCCAAAATGAAGAAGTTGCACTTAAAGAGCAAACTCAACAACCTTAAGAGAAAATTCCATTTAGGAGATCCAATAGAGAAAGAAGAAGTGCTATTCCAAATGATTATAGTGTCTTTCTCCAATAACATGAGTTTGTTATAGGAGCAATGGAAGATGGTCCAATTAACTTCCTTCAAGCCAAACAAAGTTCTAATTCTCAAAAGTGGATTGATGCCATAAATGATAAAATGAAATCCATGATAGTAATGATATATGGGATCTCATTGAATTACATGAAAGTGTGAAACCTATTGCTTGCAAATGGATATTTGAAACAAAGAGGGATTCAACGGGTAATATTGAGAGATATAAGACTCCTCTAATTGCTAAAGGTTAACTTAGAAATGAGGTATTGATTATAAAGAGACTTTCTCTCCAATTTCATTTAAAAGACTCTTTCAGGACCATTATGTCATTAGTGGCCCATTTTTAATTGGAGTTACATTAGATGGATGTAAAGAATACGTTTCTCAATGGAGACATTGATAACACAATATATAGGTGCGGCCATAAAACTTTGTGTCAAGTGACCCAAAGAAAATGGTATGTAGATTAAAAAAATCCATCTATTGTCTCAAACAGGCTTCCGAACAATGGTATCACAAATTTTATCAAGTTATTATCTCATTTAGGTTTGAGATATTACAATTGATGATTATGTACACACAAGTTCAGTAGGAGTAAATATATTATTTTTGTGTTATATGTCGATGGCATACTACTTGCTAGCAGCGATATAAGCTTACTGCACAAAATCAAGATATTTTTGACAAATAATTTTGAAATGAAAGATCTTAGGGATGCTTATTTTGTATTTGGAATACAGATACATTGAGATCGTTCTCAAGGTATCATTCGGTTATCAAAAAAGAGTTATATCAAAAAAGTTCTCACTAGATTTGACATGAAGGATTGTCATTCAGAGGATAATCCCATTTCTAAAGGAGAGAAATTTAGTCTCAGTCAAGGACCCAAGAATTAGATTGAAAGGAAAGAAACTCAAAAGATTCCTCATGTATTGGTTGTAGGAAGTCTTATGTATACACAAATTTGTATGCATCCGAATTTAACTTTCATAGTTGGAATGTTAGCGAGATATTTAAATAAACTAGATTGGATCATTGGAAAGTAACCAAACATGTTATGTGATATTTAAAAAGAACAAAAAATTACATGCTCACTTATTAAAAATCAGATCAGTTAGAAATCGTTGGATATTCAGATTCCGATTTTGCTGGCTGCCAAGATAGCAAGAAATGTACATCAAGCTATATTTCTGCTGGTTGGAGGTTCTATTTCGTGGAATAGTGTTAAGCAGACACTTATAGCACCTTCCACAATGGCAGCTGAGTTCATAGCTTGTTATGAGGTATCCAATTAATAGAATATGGATGCGAAACTTTGTCAGTGGGCTACATGTCATAAATGGTATTGAAAGACGGCTAAAGATATATTGTGAAAACAAATCAATTGTAATATATTCCAACAACAACAGAAACTCTTCAAAGTACATTGACACCAAGTTTCTTGTTGTTAAAGAAAGAATTCAGAGCCATCAAATGTCTATAGAACATATAGGAACAAACTATATGATTGCAGATCTGCTCACCAAGGCTTATTGCCCGTGTTTCATGAGCACACTGATTATATAGGTTTTATGTAATTAAATGATTATTGGTTTAGAGGAACTTCATGTTTTGAATGTTCTTTTGTTTAGACATACGTTTATGTTTACTTTCTGCAGATTATAGAAGATGGTTTGTTCATTTAACTTTGAATGTTTTCTTTCTATTTGTTGTTTAATATTAAAAATAGAAAGACTAAAGTTGAGTTCATTGAAGAATAAGATAGATCCAGTCGGAAATAGGCATGTTTAATATCACATTGAATGTAATTTCTATACTACACATCCATACTTGACCTATATTATTGACTATATTGGTATAGTGATCCAATATGGGTCTAATTACGATGTGTAATGAAGGTCGCCATGATCCCATACACTAATATATGAAAATGGGTCATGTTGTAAATAAGGGGATGTTTCAAGGATGATAGCTTTTCAGTGCACGCTCAAGGTTATGTAATGTAATTATTTCCAGAAAATAAATGTAGCCCAAGTAGGAGATTGTTAGGATACGTGGGTTTCCTATTTATTTTATAGGCTAACATATTTTAAAAAATAACTATATTATTATGGGTATCTATCAAGTTCAACTGGTATGGGCTTTGCAATGTGTAGAGACCCAATACTAGTCTAATTGAGGTTGATGGGATTAATATATAAAGAACATCATACGGTTGTGGTTCCCAAGTCAAGTCATTCACACGATCTCCCTTATCTTCTTTTTCCATCTCTTGATATTCATATTAATTAATTCTAGCTGTATTAAAGTATAAAACATAACAATCAGTACTTTAAATATCGTTTACGATTTCTATTAGATTAAGCTAGCCTATGGGTGGTACTCTCTTATTGATAGATTATAATTGTTTTTTATTTCAAAAAGGTCATTAGAGACCATCAAGTTTGTATAGGTGTTTATTGTTGTTTAATGAAAGGTTGTTAAGAGAACATGATGAGGATGCTGAAGTAAGACAAGTCCAGCGGGGATGTGTGGATGCATCTACTAAGTTTGTCATCCAACTTGATTATTGCTTCGAAGTTGTTTCTCACCACTATTTTTTTATGTTTTGTACTGTAAGTCTGTGACGTGCAAACTATACCAATTATACCGCATGCGTACGGTTGTAAAGTTTTATAATATCACTATGAAGCTAGGATGTCAAACTCACATGGATTAAAAATCAAATTCTCACTGAGTAATATAATGAGAATAGCCCTTACTTGATCTAGATGATCAAATTAAAGTATCAATGTTTTTTAACCTATTCTACGGAGAAATTTTGACTAAATCAACAATTGAAAACAAGTTTTAAATATTAAGCAACATGATAAGAGCATGGGGTTTTGATTTCATCTAACTATCATTATGTTTCTCAATTTTCTAATTATATCCAATGAATCCTAATATAATTCTATTCACTCCCTCGAGTTTCAAGTAAAAATTAGTCCTAGAATTTAATTCAAATCTCTCTATTTCGAATTAAAAATCTAATAATTATCAAGTTTTATAGTTCTTATGTGGAATCGCTTCAAAGGGTTTATACTTTCTATCAAAACCTACAAACATAGGTCGTTTTATTCCATGATCACGTCTAAGGTTCTCTCTCTAGAGGCCCGAAATTCAAACAATCAAATCATTCAATCAATAGCCAGTTAATTGATAACTTTAAGAATAAACTTTGATGGAAAACCTTGAAGAAATAACTAAAAATTATCAAAACATAGTGTCAAGTATAGTCTACATCAAACCCAGAAGAATTAGTTCATGATGGATAAAAGAGAAACTATGAAGTTCATAATAAAAAAACATATAGAGAAGAAAAAGATAAAACTGTTTTGGAGTTGAATCAATTTTCTTCGCGTTATTGCCTTCAATCTCTTTCTTGATATCTCAATTTTATCTCATATAATTCCTCTTAAAAATTGGTCTCTAGGGTGGTATTTATGCTTTCTTGAAGTCCTTCAATGATTTGGATTGGAATTGGGATTTTAAAAGATGAATTAGAATTCAAACCCTAGCTGAAATGACGAGTGGCGCCTAAGCACCCAGATTGGGCAGCTGAGTGCTGCGATTCTAGGTCAGGTTGACGCTTAAGCACTTTGACGTGGTGCCTGGGTGCCTACTTTCGAGGAAACAATCAGCAACGTGGCACCTAGGCACTTGCCCAGCTTCATTTGCACTGTATAACTTTCAGTATGTTTGTCATACCTTTTTTCTGATTTTCTATTGAGGTGATTCAAAGTGCATTGGAAATATAACTCAAATGGCTACAATTTTATTTGAAAATAGCTTTTTTCCAATTTAAACATTTACTATGTCCAAAATAGGTCTTAATCCCCGGCTAAAATTTTGGAACATACTTGTGAGGTTGAAAATTGATCTAGGAAAATATTTTGATTATATTTTCTCCTTTTTGACTTCTAAATGCATCCTATCGGCTCTTAGTAATTTTCAATTACTATTTTGTGGTCCGAATTAACTATTGAAAAGTTACAGTTGAGTTCTCAAACTTTAGATTTTAGCATTTTTGTTGTTATTTACTTATTTCTTTCAATTCAGACTCTAATAATCAAGGGTCACCAAATCAACATCAAAATTTCCTTGATTCATGCCAACATCACTCATTTCTCCAAGTTTTGCACCATTCACACTAATTTCCCTAACCTATAAAACAACTCAAAAATACAAATCAAAACGTTCAAAAACTCTAAAAATCTAATGAAATATTAAGATTAAGTAGCATTAATATGATGAGAGAAACACACTCATGAAAGTCTCAACTCATGTTGCGAGTTAAACTCTCATATATCTAGCATCATCCTTATAAACCTCCACTCACGTTGAGCATTAACTATCAAATAGAACCCGATTCACACATCAAATATCGCCCTTATAAGCTTCAACTCACGTTGATCATTAACTAACGAGCGAAACTCGATTCATAAATCTAATATATAATCAATATAAGCCTTGAATTGCGTTCAGTATTAAACAATGAGTAAAGCTCAATTTATACACCGAGAATTGCTATAAGAGGCCTCAACTCGCATAGAAAATAGATAAACGAGTAAGAATCAAGTGATTCTTTAAATGTTACTCATAGCAGCCATGAATTCACTCTAACAGTAAGCAAGCAGACAAAGTCAAGATGAACGATTCAAATTGTCCCACAAAGGGAACATTTCATCAAATTTCACGTAAGGGCAAAGGCTATCAAGACTTCATACGATTGGCACAAGATATGAATGGTGAAAAATCCGTTAAATCCAGTACCCATGGGGGACCTAAATGCAGCGGGAATTTTCCGTCTAATTGAGTACATGATGTGGGAATCAATATCCCAGGCGTAGTACGGGGAGAACATTATCCCCGTCCCGTTTAAATATATATTTTTTATCATACAAAAGGAAAAGAATCATGTTCACCTCTAAAGGAAACACGAGTTTCTTTAACAAAAAAAAGGTAATGATTTTCACCAACTAAAGGCATTCAAAATAAAAGTAAAAAATAAATACATAAAAAGGTGGTAAATAGGGTATGGGACCTATCTGCCCGTCCTAACTCGCCTCCATTCCGACCCACCTTAACCTAGTATGAGATTTTGTAAAGAGACAAAAATACCTAACAGGGTATGGGGACACAAATGGTTGTCTTAAAGCCGACCTTCCCTGTTGCCATCCCTAGCATAGGACATCATGCATGTGGTAGTTGCATGCGTTGAACGAACTCATATACACAACGGCGAAACTCGACACCTACTAATATCTTGAAGAGTATGACAAATGAGACCAGACAACTAAGTCATTTAATAGAATAAACGAAATTTTGAGTTAAATTAAACTAAGTATGCATAAGATATAAATAAAAACCAAATCAACATAAATAGCATGGCATATGCATCAAACGCCCAAAAAGGCCAATGCTCTGAGGTGGGAAATGTATCAAGACTTATATAGATCTAAAATATTCTAAAACATTGTCTTCAAAAGTAGGTGAATTAAGGCTGAAGTAGAGCAAGAGAATGGATCGAGAAGAGAGGTCATCCCATTGTTAGTATAACCCTCACCTTCGTTCCTTGAATCGTCTCCAATAGTGAATGGGGTAAAATCACTCGAACTTACCACTTGACGAGTCTTGGAGAGCCATTCCTTTATGTGGTCATACCCCTATATACAATGATTTCGCATCATACATTATCACGTAGTCCTTAAACTCGGACAACTCTTTGTAAGCTTTGGTTGTAGCCTCTGATCAACTCTCTAGATGTCTTTAGGATGCGACCAGTTATTTTTTTCCAGCACTTTTTTTTCACAACTTTCATCAATCTTTTCCATGGAATCGTCTGCCAAATTTTTTCACCAAATAAGTCGCTTCTTAATCCAACATTTGCTCGTAGGCTTCGAGTACACAGGAGAGCGACTCCCCACAACCGATGGCATGTAGGTAAGAGAAAATGAAGAAGGATAAGATAAATGGGAGAGGCGAAGGAAAGAAAGGAAGCCTAGAACTAAGAAAAGTACAAGAGAGAGAGATAAAAGGCATAGCTTGTTCTCTATCAACATCACTTTCCAAGTTAGAATGAAAGTATCAGGTCGACTAAGAATGTGGGAGAGTCAATTTCTAAACCAAAATAGAAGCTTTGGCACGTCTCTTCTTCTTTTTTTCTTTGCTTTAGTGGTGGTTGCGATTTATGCCGCTCTTACAGGCTCTAGATCAAAATCTATATGAAGAAACGGCCATGTATGATTTATGACTCATGAAAACTAAGAAAAAATACAAGGTAAATAACAAAAAGAGAGAAAATTTGTAAGGGAGAAAAATATACCCTTAGGACAGTCCATTCCCACAGCCAACAATGCTTCATTTGCAAGGACAGGTGCAAATTTTTTAACAAGAAAGCCTCAGCACAACTAGATCTTCATACTTACCTTTTAAGGTGCCCGGTGAACTTTCTATTGAAAATGACATATTTCAGGTGACCTCAGACTATAGGAAAGGAAAAATCTCCCTCACAAGGACTGGCATAAATAAACATTACTTTCTAACCATTTTTTGATGAAAGATGGTGGAGGATCATAGAATCGGATCTACTATTAAAAACAACAACAATTATAGTCTTATATCAACTTCATCTTGTAGAACATTTGAAGAGGTTCCATCGAATGGAGAGTGCTGTTTTTTGGACACAAAGTACAAAAATAAACAAACATCAACGTGCATTGGACCGGTTCAGGCAAGACACCACAATCGTTTAGGAAGGTTAAAATGAAGGGATGTATGGGGAACCTGAGACTCGCTTTCAAGCTATTAGTATAAATATGACCACCATCTCATTACCCTTAGGCAGATTCTCGGTGAGCATGTAAAATAGTTTTAGGGCCTTTACCAAAGAAGCCCCATCAAAATGATTGGGATATCCTGGTATATGCAAATGAATTTGGATACATCAAGCCATGGTCATAGAAGATGACCTAGATGTAACCTCTATGTTGGAATGAAGACGAGGGTAAGATGATCAATAGAGATATCAGTCGATCGAAACCTCCTTAGTCACACAATTATGCGATTCAAATGAAGAAGACGAATCAGAATGAACTCTACTATTGCCCATCGACTCAAATTGTATATAAGATGGTTGATGGATGCCTAACACTCTCGATCTACCTAGCCCATATAGAAAGCTCAAATGAAACTCTCTCATATTCCTCGCCACGAACTAAGTTGGTAGTCTCAATGTACATCGAGGAATATGAAAGAAACGAGAGTTACATTGTAGGGCCTCCCAAGAAACTGATTCTAAAGAATTTTGGAAAGGAAGTCATGTGATGCCACACGAAAGCTCCAACCACTACACCAAAAAACACATTTTGCAGTGGCCAAAAAATGCTGCAAAAAGTCTTTTACAGTGTTTTAGCGAGTGTTACGATGGTCAGTGTTGCCGTTGAGGGGAGAGATACGACAACGTTTTTTCAACATTGCAAAAGACCCATTTAGCAACGTGTAGCAACATGTTTTCAACGTTGCTAAAGAGGTCTTTCGCAACGTTGGAAAAACGTTGCTAAAGACCCATTTAGCAACTTTGAAAAAACATTGCTAAAGACTCATTTAGCAACGTTTTTTCAACGTTGCTAAAGGGGTCTTTTTAATATTTTTTTAAATTAATTCGCATTTTTAGATATGCCTTCCTACGCTATCGGAATAAAACCAATATAAATATCAAAATAAATATAAGAAATGAAGATTAAAATGAGAAAACAAATTGCATTGAAATTGAACCATGCTAGCATAATACATTGTGCAATATTCACTCCATTATACATGAGAAAGTATATCAACCTAGCATCAATAACATCTTTTCCATCATTCATCGGACCATTCACAAAAGGTACAATAATTCATAACATATTTTTGGTACATTGCTCTGTTTGGCAATCAAAAAAGAAGTTGCAGCAAAAAAATGAAATGAAGCCTCATGTTTGAGTCCCATGGGAACCATGTACCTTGCACAGCCCTGCACCATCTAAACCGTCCCCCGCTAAAGCATCATTACAGCAATACCACATAACTCTACTGGGAACCACTTGAAGCTCTAACAAAAGCTCGCTACCATTGCAAAATAAGATGTACTCCTGTTTACAAAACACAAACGTACAAATAATGAGTTTCTTTTAAGCAAAATTAATAATACAAGTCATAACAGTTACTCTAGGCCAAATTTTAGAATCACTGGGATATAATTTACAAGTTGACACACTGGTTTCTCTCTACACTGGTTTCTCAGAAATGTTTGCTATGTGACAATAGGATGGCTTGCCTTAGCCCTTGTTCCAACAACAATTGCATTCTTTCTGCTATCTTTATCAGGAAGCAAGATAGAACTAATTGCTGCCACAACGACCTAAGTTCAGAGAGAGAGATAGCTTAGCAACCAATTTGACTCTAGCACACTAGCTAGAAATAAAACTCCAGCTGCTACACAAATTTCTCCCATGACTTGCAGTGTATTAATGGATAAATGCCAACAAGAGAAACAAGAGTATAATATATTGATTGGAGGAAGAAAAAT
>CAIGRH010222485.1:0-11657 GCA_903798295.1 Fraxinus nigra | reverse complement strand
TTTTTTTTTTTTTTTACCATACAAAAATGTAATATTTTTTAATCTGAGACAACTACATTCTAAGCAACGACAGGGGCTAGTTATTCTCCTTTTATAAGTAGATTTGTATGGCCACTCAAACATGTTTAATAATTTATTTAACCAAGCAAACTCAAATTCTTTTTGTTGTTGACTTTTTACTTTTGAGTTAAAAGTGAATAAAGTTTGCACGTACTAAGCAACGGCTTCTCAGCATTCATCAAAATAGGACCGGACAAAACTTTCGAATTGAACGATTATTTTTAAGTTAAATAAATATGCGAACGTGTATCTAAATTGAAAACTGACGGATTTGGCTCAATTCCCGATTCTAAACCAAAAATCGAAGAATCGCATAAGAGCTGAATCTCCATAATTCTTTATTATTTTTTTTTAAATCTTAGATAAACCAAATTATTTTATTTTATTTTTAATAAATTGCTAACTAATTAATTTAGCCCAAACCCAACCTATGATTTTTCCTATTTCTAATTTAAAGCCTAAGCTCAACTTAATCAAATTGACATAAGTTTTATCCCAATATCTTATTCTACTGTAGTTCTAGAGAAATCGAATTGGAAGTTTGGGTGTGCCTCTCTAAATTATTGCGAGCTCGCTATTCTCTTCTTCATGTGATTTTAAGAGAGGCATAAAAGATATCCTCGAATTGACTTCGTTATTTTGTAAGATCTAAAACTGAACGTGTCGTTAATTGAATTAATATAACGTTGTTGTAAATATTTAAAAAATTAATTATTGTACGAAAATCGGTAACCGAACCGAACTGAATCCGAACAGTTCCACAATTAAATTTGGACATGAAAATTCCACTTATTGAATACTATAAAATCCGGGTTCAAATCGATAGAACCGAATCGAACCATATCCAACCTTACATCAAACTAAAGATAAACTAAAGATAATATTGTATATATATGCATGTCAATATTTTTTGTTCGTCTTATAAGTAGACTTATAAGCCTAACTAAACAACACGTTAGATTCGTTCTTCGCGCACACATATTCCGCACCATCAATTTTTATTTTTATTTTTTCTCAGTTATTTGTATTTCAAATAGTGTCAAGAGAACTGTTATTAGAAGTATGGACCACCCGGCAACCGGGGTGAAATCTCTACTTGAAACCAAGTTGACAAAATAAATAAACTGACTCAACTGACCCGAGTCGGTTTAGGTCAATTCGATTTGTCGAATTTAAGGAATTTATGTTGCATGGAGCTTCTCGTTTATGGAGCGATACGACATTTTGTGATCTTGTGAGAGAACAATAAAGAAAGAAAATAAAAATAAATGAAACGATTTCATCTCTCCAGCTTTATCGAAATAAATGCTTCTTCAAAAAATCGAGGAGGAGATTAATTTTTTTTTTTTTTTTTGAATAATATTTCACTCAAGTCGCTGAAGTTCAATCAAGTCCCGTTTTTGTCATCGACGCACCTACCATTTCCAGTTATGGTACATATGATCAAGCTCAACTACTCCCTCAATCGTGTTGATGAAAACTAAATTTTCTTGAATAAGAGTGTCTATTATTGAGCCACCTCCTCTAAACACTTAGAACTACTACTTCGTGTAGTGTTTTTACCCACACTTTTGGTGTGAATTACATTCATCTCAATGATTGTGTTGAAACACTTGGGGAGCAACAATGCAACTCACTCTTCAAGATCAAGAATTGGTTTACTTAAATAATGACCGGTTCAATGCCATAAAAGGTTCAACTTTTCCTTGCAAACACTAACTGGATTTCACATGGAATGATTAAAACCCAATTCTACAAATAATCAGGTGAAAGAAGAGCTACGAGAAATTCATGTCAAGGTAGAAATTATTGACGAGAAACAACACTGCTTTCAAGCCTAGAGATCCGAGTCACTCAAATGATGATGGTCGAACATCATAAAATGTGAAGCCTTCCCTCGCTAGACACCAATTGATACTCAAATGAGATGTTTAAAACATGATCCAACAAAAATCATGCATTTTTTAACTCAAAAAGAAAATCCATTTTCCCTGAGATCAATGTTCCATGTTAAAAGAGACTTCCCAGCTTCACAAGTTCCTCACAATTACTTTTAGACACATACAATGTCACAAGTATGATTCAGGTATCATCAACTGAGAAGTTCATAAGACTTCAATACAAGAATACCTAGTGTGTTTCATATTGGCGCTTGGACCGAATAGCAAGATTAAGGAACACAAACGTGTTAGGTATATTTTGGTTGTCTTGCCCGATCCTATCTAATAGAGTGTACAAATGCCTTTAGATGTTAGTAAAACTAACAAAGCTCCTTCATTAAGGGTGTTATTCAGGCAATCAACAAATAATATAAAACAGAGAAGGAATCCTTCATATACTTCTAAGCTCTAAAGCAAATCGTGTCCATAGCATTGATATTAAAACAAGATTCCAAAGTAAATGAAACAAATTGAATTTCCAATAAAATGTGCATGTCCACCAAACCTGGACTACTGACGTGAAAAAATCTGCTCCATTTGATTTTAAGCAAAATACCCAAATGCTGTATCATTCTTTGTCTCAGCTTCTCATGGACAGTATACAAATCCTAGCAATGTCAAAAAGTGACATATCATCAAGAAAAAATTAAAAATAATCAAATAAAAGAAGAGAATTTACACAAGGTAGTCCAATTCCTGTAGAACATATCAAATGTAAATCACCTTCACCCTAATATTCTTCATCTGATATTGTTACTTTCTGCACTGCACGTACTTCTCCATTTAAACTTGCCTGCATAAAGAAGAT
The DNA here is from genome assembly GCA_903798295.1 of Fraxinus nigra. Classification (NCBI taxonomy): domain Eukaryota; kingdom Viridiplantae; phylum Streptophyta; class Magnoliopsida; order Lamiales; family Oleaceae; genus Fraxinus; species Fraxinus nigra. The sequence continues at coordinate 8,849 of CAIGRH010222485.1, read as the reverse complement.
TTTAACTATTAGACAAAACTTGCAAAAAATAAACAAAAAACCTCGAGAGAACCAGCTGTAAAACTTGACTTGTACGTGGCCACTTTTATCACCTTCAATAAATTTTGGTCTTTCCACGGCCCCTTGTCCGACTGCAAACAACCTCCCTCATTTGAACACGTACAGCTACCACCGAGAAAACCTGGTAGCTCACTAAAATGATAATGATTTTATTGGACTGTAGAATCACTTCAATTCTAAGCAAGCAAGAGAAGTCCAGTCACCTCTCATCAATAGCTTCCATTAATTTGCTTTGATAATTATTGCCAAGCACCTAGAGAGAATTTGAAATCAATGGGCTTCATGCATCGTAGACTAAAAAAAAAAAAGAATTTATGCAGTTTGATTTACACGAATGAACTTATCGTATACCTGAATCTTGGAAGTTGTATCAGGGTCGAGTAAAGGCTTCACTATAGTCCAGATCAACTGAAAGGCAGGACCAACATTGATGATAAACATTTGGCTGAGTGTCTGTAGAATAGTTAAAAAGGACAAAATTTATGGATATTTAGGACATATTTGATACAGATACGGGTGATTGATAAGACATACTTCAGGATAGTTGTCGTTATCGATCTTTTGAAGCACCTTAATGAATTCTACAACAGGTCCAGTCAAACTCATTAAACCCTGAATAAGAACAATGAAAAGTTGTTAAATAATGTAAGATTTTTTTATTTTTTATTTTTCATAACCGTGGATGTCCGGGCCAATAATGTAAGATTTTTTGAATATGATGTGAGTGGTTTATAAAAATTAAAGAGTAGAAGAAATTAGCCGTACCAATCCTTGGACATCCAAGATTGTTGTGCTTGAATCTATATGCCTATTTGCAGCAACAGAACAAGCAGGAAACCTGACAGCGAGAGTCTTCTCGAATTCCTGGACTTGGTATTTCACAAATCGGTCGAAAGTAGTCACTTGCACCAACTTGTCAACATCCATCTTCCCCAATCTTTCAATGTAAACTGGTCTTCCATCCTTGTCAACGCCATGATATCCCTGTGGATAGTATTCCTGAACGTCGTTTAATTCCTTGAAGTCAAAGTCCTGAAGAATAAAAGCACGGAAACAATTAAGATTCAAATCAAAGTTAAGTGATAAATATAACAAGCAAGCCTCAAAACTCAAAGGCTGCAGCCAACTTGTGGACAGGTAGAGAGAGACTCAAGATACTCAACAAAAAACCTTCACACTCCAGAAATTCTTGACAAATTGACAATCTAAGGAAACAATACAAAAATGCATCGAACAAATAAGAGCTAAAAATCCATCAGAGATCACCTCCACAATCATATCCGCACCAAAGTCCTTCCTCCACTGAAGCATGTCAGCCCACATGCGCTTTGCATTTTCAATATTGAACTTCCTTGCTTTCAAAAATCTGCAAGTTTTTTATTGCAGAAAATAAAATTAGATTTTTTATTATTTAAGGACAAATAACACAAAATATTGAATGAACAGCATGTTAATTAGAATAACACAAAGCCGAAACTGATGCCAGATGAGTAGCATCTGGAATTGCTGCATTGTCAAGGGGTAGGAAAAGAAGGATCACTAATCTAAGCAGTGATTTGTCATCTCCTGAAAAGATCAAATAGCCAATCTACTATACAATCAGAAGTATGTCATCAATGCCGAAGCGAATATAAAGAAAGCATTCAAGAAAAAATGCTGAAGAAAAAGTACTGGGGAAGGAAATTTTACATTAATTTCACAAACAATTAGACACACCCCCCATTTTCAACCCTGCCACAGACAGATGCACCAAAGTAACATGAACAGGAATAAAAATACTCCTCACATAAATAAGTGTTTTTATCTAGGATTCCGTGTGACCGTATTTCAGAAGTGAAAAATCACCTTATGTTTTAATCTAAGATTCCACGTGTCTATATTTCAGAAATGCTTAGGATATGCTAAATATAAAGCATGTGCACAGTGAAAAAACCACCTTAACATGGTATAATAATCATCAAATCTTGCAGGAAGCAAATTGTCTGAGATCAATTCCTGACGAAAAGCATCTACAGCCTTCAGCTCCTCAGTTTCACAAACTGCAAAATCATTTCTCCTCCTCAGCTTATTTCTTATAGAATTTCTTAGTTTGCTGGATACATTTTTAGCTTTTCTGAAAACACCAATTTTTGTCCTTTCCTCTGAAACCTCTGTATCTGATTTCTGCTTGTTTCTTTCATCATTACGACAACCTGGTGAAAATCAAAATTATGTCACTGGATGATGATATTAAACATTTAACATCATTATTCATTAAGCAACTTGCCTCTTTATTACTTCATGGACCAAACCAATGAAATGAAACAAATTTGCGAGGGAACTTCACTTTATCTAAGACTGGAAGCAGTAAAACTAACTAGACGTCAATATCTATTTGACATGATGAAACTTAAATGAAGGCAACTTAAAAGGGAAAAGAGCTGAGTTAATGAAATCAAACTAGATATTCTAGCCATAAGCATGTATAGGTAACTAGTAAGTAACTCCCGAAAGAATAATAGCTACATGCTTTGTAGGTAAATTTATATATATCTGTAAAAACGGTTCATAGATAATTGAAAAGTCGATGTCCACTGTGGGAACATAATAAGTAGTACCCATTTTTGAGTATGGACGTACAATTTTGTAACAAATGAATCACTTTATTACTCCACCAATAATAATTCACTTTGATGAGAAAAATGCTACATTTGGGGTTTGGAACAAAATCTTTTCTCATATCCACTCTTTAGTGTTTATTTAATAATTTATCTAATTGTATTAATGGTGTCGGAGATGAAGAGTTGAAAGAAGAAAATTTCTTTTATGTAAGGGAACGAAATGAAAGGGCTTTCTATCCAACATCAATTGAGGGAAGTAAAAAGATTTCTATTGTTTCTTATAAAAAGAGGTCTACATTTGCTGGAAAAGAAAATAGAAATAGGGGATATAGAAATGGAATGGGTTTATTTACACCAAACTGCAATCGCCTCAAGGGGTACCCATGTTTTGTGTGGGTGGACGACCTACCTAATCGCAGGGTTTAACATAATTGAGGGATTGGTGTAAATAAACCCACCCGTTCAATTTTTTGTTCGCTACAAATGTGGAAAAAGATATTAATTAAAGTTTCCCTTCCTTCTTTTGGCTTTTTTCTAAAGACTAAGAAGACGCGTGTGATAAGAGCCACTAGCAAGTTCTTTCTTCTCCCGGATAGAAAGCCCTTTCATTCCTTTTCCCAACATTTAAGGCAATTTCCTTCATTCAACTCTTAATCTCCAAGAAATTCAATATTATTGGAAAATTAAAATAGATATTGTCGTGATCGTGTTTCAATTACCTTATCTGAAAACCAATTGGTGTCTGGTAAGGGAAGCAAGCTAAATCTTTTATGTCGTACGATCACCATCATTTAGGTGATCCTACCCATTAACTTAAGAGTGGCTTGTTGCACCCCAACAATCCCTTCCTCACTATCGTTGTTGTGACTCAAATTCATGACCCTAGCTCTGATATCAGATTTCAACAAATTCATTGTAAACAACTTGATTTTTAGATAGATGTTGAAATCTAATCCTAACGGGTATTACTAACTCAAAAATCAAACTCAAGTCACGATTTCTTAAATGTAATGAAATTCGAAACATTGATGAATTACATATGTAAACATGAATAAGCTTACTTTTACCGCAGCAATATTAGCAAGAAAACTAGTTATGTGTATATTACATCTAGAAAGGAATTTACCAAGACAATATTCTTCCCAATCATGGATATTCCATAAACATATCTAATTATGACATGTCTCTTAATCGACATAATTGAAGAAGAGAAACAAGTTAAACAATCTCGTTCCTTACTATCTAATATTGCATTTTAAATATGCGCTTAAATACTAGGAAATGATAATGCTCAATTGTTCTTCCCACACAATATCTCCAAATTACCAAAAACACTTGTCATAAAAACAAAAGGCAGCCAATTTCATTGCACAACATAGAATTTATTAAAAATGAGGCACGAAAATGAAACCACGAAATCAAATTTGATATCAAAGATGAAACTAATTTTATCTCAGCTTAAAAAGTTCTACACATTTAAGTAGATTTATAAGTAAAAATGTTAGTATTAAAAAACAAAATCATTTTATTGGTGAAAGCAAGATTATTTATTTTGGCATAAAATCTGGATAACTTTGAAAAAGTACCATTTTTCTCTTAAAAAGGAAAAGTAACTTTCAACATCTTAAATCTGAAAAGTTAAGGCTAGCCAAACATGCCCCTCCTCCTCTATTACTGCAACTCAAAAAATCACAGCATTCAAAACTAGAAGATTGAAAACTCAAAATTAAAACCTGAAATCTACAATAAATACTTCCAATAAACAATAAACAATTACATCACTAAAAAATAAAAATAAAAATAAAAAAATATTAAAAATAGATACTTACAAGGGCTTGCAATTCGATCTAAAGTTTTTGACATTGCACTGCATGGAAAACAAATTCTACTCACACCAACTGTATTGTATAGGAGCAAAAATTCAAAAACGCTGATAACATAAATTTGCGAGATTTTCTGAAGGCGGTTATGAAGCTGGTGGCGTTGGGTCCCATATGCAAGATAGCGACGTGGCAGCAGGGTGTGATTCTTAGTGTGAATATGCCACGGTATACGGAATCCCTAGATTTGTTTCTTCTACGGTATGTAGTTTCCTGCATAATTAAGCATGTGTTTGGCATCGCATTATAAATTTTGGAACAGTGATCAATGCAAGAATGTGGTTGAACATTAACCAAAAGTTTTAAATTTGTGTGTAATAATATTTTATCGGNTGTGTTAAAATAGTTTTTTTTTTACTAAAAACTAACTTTTATTGTCAAATTCTAGTTTTAATCACACATTTCGTAGAATCAAATATTACTATACATCTATTCACAACTCATTAATTTTTTAGAAAATATCTTTTTAGTTTGTGAAAATGAAAAAATAAAAATAAAAATCTCTCTCTATATGGGATGTAGAGTGGGCCATGCATGTATTTTAAGTAGGATTAGAAGTTAAAATAGTACTCTATCGTTCATATAGCCCATGATGTACATTAAAATGAAAGAATGTATTTTTTTGGTTGATTTAATATGGAATATGTGGTTGAAAAATAATAAAAAGTTATTGATGTGATGAAAAATATTATTTTATTAAAGAATGTGTGGTTGAAAATGAGTAAAAGAATAAGAATGAAAATTTTAATGTGATTCAAATAGAAACTAAGTGAATTCTTTTTAAACATAATAATAATAATGATGAGCGCCAAATACAAGCTAAAAGAGTAGCGCTATTTCACACCCGATTAATGCACTAGCATTAGTGATATTAAGCTCTTGTCTGATTTTTTTGTTTTTTCAAAATATATGTTTCTCTCATCATTTCAATTACACATTTTTCAATAAAACAATATTAAATTCAATCCAATAATTTTCTTTTATTTTTAACCACACATTATCCATTAATTTATTATTCCAAAATACATTTTACACCAAAGATGATGCTCAAACAGACTTTAAATTATAGATTCAATTAAATGAATCAAATCATTTCACCTTTAATCGAAATTATCATATAATCCACAATCGAAATTATCATATAATCCACATAGAGTGGCGATAGATATCATCATTCTAATTAAAAATTATTGTTACGCCCGATGCACAGAGGTTTCAGGTGAAACCTACGTTGCATCTTTGGAGGCACCCACAAGAGTCTCTGTGAAGTACCCAAGCCCATCCTTTCGAAGCCCTCTAGCCAAATTATAGAAGCTAAATTTGAGGTTCTACCATGGAGAGGGACAACCTACCTTCTTTGAAGATGTCGTATTAATATAATCTCATTTGAATTATTGATGTGACCCTAAGTCAATGTGACCCTAAGTCAGTCTTGTTAACATAGATTGTAGGGTGGTTACCCCCTTTTAAATGTATTAATTGCGCCACAAGCTAGTAGTGTCAAATTGATGCCTAGCATATGATGGTTCGATTCAAAAGATGAAGCTACATGTCTCTTCATTTAACGTATAACTATAAATACATCCTTGTATCATAAAAGGGTAAATGCAAATATATCTATTTAAAGCTACAAATCCTCTCCTCTTAAGTTGAATATTTGATTGGTAGAGTTATTCATTTGATTTTAGCTTTTAGTTTATGTATTGTTGATTGTTCTTTATCATACAATCTTGTTCATATATGTTATTGGTGCTCGAACATTCTTGTTTCGTGTTGTAAATCTTCTCCTCTGCCCAAACCTAAAACGTCGTTGATTAGTAATTTGTCCAAACGTGTTGAAATTAGCCCGCGTAGGTGCGAGTGAGCTCGGCATCTATTATCCACATCAACGAAATGAAGATTTTTGATAATACAATTTTATTATTATTATTATTATCACAAATGTATGCTGGATTATGGTTCAACTTTATTTAACAAACTTAGTTGAGACCTCAATTCTCAAACGTAATGATGTAACATGCAAGTTGTTCCAACATGATGTGATTTGGGAATATACTTAGAATAGCTTATGAATTATGTTTTTATTAATTTATAAAATTAGTAGATTATGCAAGAAGCAAATGTTGCGACGAAATTTAAATTTTTGGGACGTTTAAGAATTGTGAATGAAAATTGTTACTATATGCTTAGGGACTTATTTTTCTTTAGCTTATTTGAGTTAAAGGTTAAGTTTTTAAATTTTTCAAAAGTTGGAGACCAAAATGAAATTAAAAAAAGTTAGATATAAGTATGTTGCTTTACTCAAAGGTCTGGTTGGAGACGAATAATGCGATTTCTCTATTTGAAAATCAATATTTACTTGAAAGTAAAGTTTTAAACTTCCCAAAGCTAGCTCTAGAATGTAAAATCCAAATGTCTAATTCTCAATTTTTATTTCTTTTTATTTTTATTTTTTTCTCAAAATCATCTTTCATGTGGCATCATTATTATAATCTTTCCATTTTTCTTAAAAAATACGAGTCTAGTTGCGAAAAAAAAAGTTCATAACTCGTTAGGTTGATTTGATTGTTAATAAGGAGATGTGCAAGGAGTTCCAAGTCGAATTTTATAGTCAACTTTACTTAGATGTGACTATCGACTATCTTAACCCATCGGCCAATTTTCTTGGTCAAGGGTGCAATTTCTTACCCATGACAAACAACTAGTTTGAATGCATTATATCATTGTTCGACTTTTCAAATCATCCACCCTAAACAATACATTGAACAAAGCTAACATAGAGTTGAACAAATACTATGATCAAATTGAGAAGCAAATACACAGGAAGGCATTACGCTACAATACATTTTATTTACACGTCGACGAGCACTATTATTTACAGTAAAAGCCAGAGAAATGATTTCTAGCCATGTTAGGTACAATGTACATCAGAAGAAAACAACAAGATTTTAACTTTTTTTCTCTTCGTTAATCTTGAATGGTATTGTCGAGTCACGCATACCAAACATGTCGTCTATATACAAGTTATCCACACGTGGTACCTGAAACCCAAACAAAAGAAGTATTTCACTATTCTCATCGGATATAAATTAGAGAAACTGTTTGGTCGGGGTATTTGATAGGACTAAATACTATTATGCTATATTTGGTGCGCCGTATAAAGAATTTAGTATAAAATTATAATTGATTCTAATTGGTAGAAGTATTGATGTGGATTAAGGTGGATATATTTTTCTAATTTTTCATTCAGAAGATGGTCAACCATATACCATAACACCGATGATGGATATGGATTTAAGCTGGATAGAAAACATATAGCAAATAACCCTCTTTTATATGAAAAATCAAATGATATTATCCACACCTTAATCTATCATAATACCACTCTACCTAGTAATATCTACTATAATCTTATATTAAAATTTTTATATGGTCTAATACAGCACAACAAACATGACTCAAGGAAGAAGGTGAAACTAAAATCTTATTCATTATACTGTTGTCTAGTGGCATTCGTACCCAAGAGAGACGACATTTCATAGAACTCACATTTTATAACACTTAAAAGCACTAACAAACAAGCACGTAAGCTTCAGATAAGCTCTTTGGACAACTAATACATGGAAAATCATGTTTAGGTTTCTATGATAAAAACTGGCAAGAGCTAATAACATGAAATCTTGAATTCCATACCCTCGTATATGTTCCAAGCTCTCGAAATGATCTTGTTCCAGTACTGAACTCGGAAACTTCTTAGGAGTGGAGTTCGGCCTGCCCCTCTCTTACGCTGCCCCATTCTATATATAACCCACACTTACATATGCCTAGCTACTATGACATGGTACTCGAGCTAATTAATTTTTTCACGCGTTACCTTGTAACCATTTTAAAGTGTAATAGCAGGTATGGTGTCTTCAAATACAAATATACTTGAAAAATAACAGTAACTGACTTCTAAATGATGTCCAGGACATACAATTAGAAAGAATACCTGCGTCCTTGTAACGTTCCTCAACTGCAGCTATTAGCATGTTTGCACAAGATTAAACTCCTTTGTACCGTAGGCCACTAGGTCTGTATCAATAACACAGTAGTTAGACCTTACCTATATTATCTAAGGCACGGGGTATAAATTAGATAAAGATGTCAGATCCGTTCGTTACGAGCATCCCGGTTTAAATATATGTGGACTCTAATAATCATTTTTGCTATTAAGCTAGCGGATATGTTGTTTGTATAAACTAAATTGTTTGAATAAATTCTGCAGACAATTCTTGTAATCTACTTCTGTTGGAAATGTGTTAATTGG
>CAIGRH010222470.1:0-22383 GCA_903798295.1 Fraxinus nigra | reverse complement strand
CAATTTTTTCATTTTTATTTTTTGACAATTAAAACAAATTCTAAACCAATAGTAGAAACATTATCACTTTAATGGACAATTTCCATCAAAAATGAAGCCAAACGAACTTCAAACTTTCAACATTTTTCATGAAAAATTATACCAATCAAACACAATTAATTACAATTCTCAATAAAACAATTTTTAAGAAAATCTTTTCCTTGTACAACATTTTCTTTCCAACCATTTTCCACCATTGCAATGCAGACCCTTATTTAAAAACTTACTCATTCACTTAACTTATAAGTCAATTCTTGGAGATTAGCCAAAACATGTATATTGTATGCAGATTCTTCACTAGTCAAATAATAACAATGATTCTGCAGGTCAACATTTTCAATAATTCTCTCTGTATTATAAATGGTTCTAATAACATCAAGGTACCTTGTGATCCCTTTGGTTACTTGCACAACTTAATTGTAATTTCTCCCGTATATGAACCCAAAAATCCATCCCACAGAAGTCGATCTGCGGGCTTCGATTTCATAAAAAAAAATAATAATAATAACAAAAAGAAACAAAAAAAAGAAAAAGAAAAAAAAAGTGGAAATGTGAAAGCAGAAACTGTAAATCACCCACAAATCTGAAAACAACAGATACCAATCACAATTCTGAAAATTTTTCATTGAACCAACTTTTAAGACGCTTCATCCTTCTCGAAAAGTCTGTATGTCTTGGAAAATACGACTCAGCATTCGATAGCATCACCTCGATATCGTGCCTTAGTGCCTCCAAGCTCCTATAGTATCCATGTTCTAATCTTAACTTGATAATATTAGGTGATAATGGAACCGGAAACCTACATGCAGAAAGTCGAAGTCGATGTTAGACTATTTTGCCCATTTCAATTTTAGCTATTTTTCTTCGTACAGATGCATTTGATGTTCACACAGTTGAAAGGAGCATTTACAAATTGTCAAATTGATACCTGTTGACAAAATCCGACTTTTGCGCAACTTCATTTAATTTTATAATCCCATATCGATCCTGTAACATTAGCAACAACAACAGAGCTAAGAATACAACTCATTTTCTATAGCTCCAGAACCAGAAGAAAAAAGGTTTCAATTTCATATAGCAGTTTTATTTAAACCAGCAAAACTATCAGAAAAGGCAAGAGTAAAACCTTATCTCTGCTTACTGCACGTAGTAATCCAGTAAAAGAATATAGAATTTCCTCTCTGCTTGCAAAGTTAATATGAGGTCGTTCACCCGGAGTTTCTGGATCATGCAGTTCCCAAGGACTATGAGGATGGGAATCTTCCGATTCAGTGTATCGAACAACACAACTTTCCCATGGGCTGCCTGGGAAGTCACTAGATTTGTCCTTTATAGAGACAATCATCCCTTCATACCAAGCGCCGCCTTCTTCACTCTCGTTTCTCCACCAGACCACACACGTATCCTTAACTGTCCAGCTTCTCTTCATAGCTGCATCATACCAATTCCTTTCAACAATAAAATCCGGGAAGTTTATCAATTCTGGTAGGGTTAATTTAAATGTTTTGCCAACTACGTTTGAACAAGTATCTATGAATTTGAGCGTGATTTGACAGGAACTGTCTCCAGAACCCCCAAATGTTGTGTACTTGAGGTCTTCAACCAAACAGATTTCAACAGCTTTAATCTTATTCCCGAGCCTCAGCCAAGGACCTGATTGTGCACTCTTACTCTTTTCTAAATACTCCTGATGGCCCTGTGCACCAAAAAAGGCCAAAAAATGAATCCCTATAGAACCAGTTAAGCTTTCCAAATCAAAATCATCTCAATTTACATTTTATACCTGTCGCAAGTAAACAACTTCATCACCGAGCTGAGGGATGTAGCGATATCCCTCCTCCTGCTCTGCTAATAGCAGCCAATTCGATTTTCTAGACACGTGAGAGTTTCTTCCAGCTGAAGCACTTCTGTCTTCATCGTGGTAATATTCTCTTTTGTTCCGGGAAGACCTTAATCGGACAGTACATTTTGACATTGACCCCCACTCCTGCGAAGGAAAATATTCAAGATCTTTCATGGAGAGATTTTCTCCACCTCTTGATGTACCTGGTTGTAGATGGTTCTCACTCATCTCAAAGTTATGGTTCACAAGAGTAGTTGACCTAGATCTACGCACCGCATCAGTTGCTGCATCAGGTAAATCTGTATCTAGCTCTTGATTACGGAGGCTAACATCTGATATTTCACAAAATGTATTACCATTCAAATGCGATTGTTGCATTAGTCCATTCAGCCTGTCGCCTGCCATTGACATTCCTGAGGGACCTTCAGATGTTAGCTCGACTTTTGCACATGGGGAAGAATCTCCTCTGGCGATGAATCTCGGTTGGGAAGAATCTATAGTATCTCCCAGAATGTTTTTCGATTTGATTTTTATTATAGTTGATTTCTGTTTAGGATTCTTTCGCAGTTCAGAAGAGTGGTTTACATTTACAATCAAATTATTAGATCTGAAGAGATGAGAACTAGAGTCCTTTCCTCCTTCGATCTGATTTTGACTGTTAAACACTCCAAGATCACTGCCTGTTCCTTGATGATCATGAAGAGGCAACATGTTAGATAATGAAGACTTGACTATCTCTTGAGTTGATAAGCATCCATCAACTCTTGCTCCATTTGCATCTGTAGACACGAGATCTCCTAACTGCATTCCCTTTGATGTGCGTAATTTGAATTTTCCCCAACTTACACTGGCGTTGTCACAGCCAGTGGATGCCTTCAAATTGTTGTCAGCTTTCGCAAGTTCTTCAGTTTCTCTAAGTTGACTTCTATAGCATTTTTCTGATAGTTCCTTATCATCCATATTTGTGGAAGATGAACCAACATCATCTGATCTTAGGTAAATCTCCTTTTTTTCTGGGTTTTCTCCATGAGGTCGGGAAGTTGAAGGTGCTAGATCTTCCTGACCATTAAGTTGTTTCCTAACATTCTCCGGATATACAGGGCTTTTACGATCGCGAAGTGAAAATTTCAGCACCAATTTCTTCTTGTTTCCAACACTAATCCGAGAGTCAGGTTCCTTGAGAGGCTTAACTACATCTTCAGACCTTTCTGAAGATATCTTTTCACTATCTGAATATTTCCTTTGTTTCTTGTGCAAGTTGTCAATGGGTACTTGTCTCTGAATGGCTGAACCTTCATATGATGACTCACTATCTGATGAGTCACCTGCTGAATCATCTTCGTCCTCTCTATCTGTAGAAGTTTCCATGATCTGAGAAAAATTGTTGACTGCATTACGTGCAGCAACTCGCTGAGGTCTCAATGACTTTGATTTGGGAGATTTCCTCCTAGTAGTAGTTCTCCCTCCATTTTTTGGTTTTTTATATCTTCTACTTCTGGATGAAGTTCCATCTTGTTCGTCCGAAGTTCTCTTCTTAATACGTCTCCCAGATGACGTCATCGAGTCAACCTGAAAAACAATGAAAATTGTTATTTAGACATTGCCAACCAAAAAGAGAACTGATATTCATGGACTTCAAAACTTACTTCTATCACAGGTTTCTTTTGTTTTGATCGCCACCTACTATTCTTTTGACTCCATCCGACCTTGTCTTCACTACACTCCGGATCACTGGACAAGCTATCACTCCGACAGTCTTGCTCATCACTGGAATATCCTTCAGTAACATTATATTCTGAGTCATTGTCATCATTCATAACATCAATTTCTGGTTCCCAATACATAGCATCGACAAATTCAGGCAGTGGCTCAATTGCTGCATCCAGATCTGCCAAAGGTAATATATGGAACTCTTGGCCAATCCCAATATCAGTGCCAACAGCAAATTTTATGGATGAAGGACGCCACTCTATACCCAAAGCACCAAGCCGGCGTCGTTGATACATACTCTGGTAAGGTTCTGGATACGGAAGCATGCCTGCGATTCTCCCATTTAATGGGCATGGTGTCCACTGTCAGAACATCTTTGAAAGGAAACTCTTGAAGATGAACAGAACCATATCTCATATATACACTTGTACAATAACACATATATGGATAATTAAATTCATTTCATACTTGAATCACACAGAGGATCTTGAATATTCCTTCGATATGGAGCAAGTTGTGTCTCCTGCATTAGACATGTCAAATGTTCGCTGGGTGAATACAGTTATCAACTGGTTTGCCGGGTGCAGCAATTTAGTCCCAAAAAAGTCATAAACCATCTCATCGAAGTAATTAATTTGCGTCAAAATGATTTCTTACAACAAAACTTGTGTGGACTGCACATACATACACATCATTTCTGAAGGGTATAAGGAGAATTATACTGATAGCTAGTATATCAAGCCCCTGTTTTGTGGTGATTAAAATCTTGATTTTAATCTAGAAAGTAAAAAATTTATTTCAACCACATATTTCAGGGGACCCACAACTTTTCAACCACACATTTCATCAACTTTCATCAAAATCTACTAAAAAACTGATTTTAATCCGCATGGGACTAATAAGAAAAAGGAGAAACAAGTAAAGGAAAGGACTAACTTCCCCTCTTCCATGGAACAAGTAAGCTTATTTCCTTTTCAACAAGAAAAAGTCCAATACTTCTGCACAAATGCAGAGAATGTAATTATTTTTCTGCACTAAATCTACAAAGCAGCCCTTTTTTCCACCTTATACGACAGATAATTTTCACGGGTTGGAAGCACATTATCATCATTAGCACTGCTGAACAGCAACCACAGCTCTGTCAAAGCTTCCCAACTAGCCTTGAATTAAAAAATTTATTTCCAGCTATTTCCTACTGTTTCAGGAAAGCAAATATATGACCTTTTTAAGAGCATTAGGAGGAAGGAATGTGCTGAGAGTGGACTTTGAGATTGGAGGCTAACACCACAACTGCAACTTTCCCTTAATGTTTTCTTCTCCTTACATTTACCTTTATCTTTCGTATACGTTCTGTTTTCAAGTGAAGATACAGGATCCAAAACTGCAGCTAAAAAAGATAAACAGAGTCGCTGGAGTCTATAATGGAAAAACCACTGACAAAGCTCTTCAGAATATAGAGCTTGTGATATAGGCCTCGGAGCAATACTCCAGGTAGAAAACTTAGGAAGCCTCTATCGAGGTTAAATGCATTCTACTCAATGGAGAAGAAGAATGAAAGACAAGAAAGGTCTGTGCTGGAAAGTGAGAGATCATTTCTTGTATCTCAACACATAATAAAAGAATGCATTTTTTTACATAAATATGGTGTTGTTGCTTATATAGGTATGACAACATAGGCCATTTAGTGATTCATATCAAGACCATTTAGGAAATGTGTTGATGATTAACATATCTTTGTGCATCTGTGTTTTGTAGAGAAAGAAATCACCATTGTAGGTTGTGAATTATCTAGCATCTCAACACAATAGAAGTAAAGTTCATGAGGAAATTGTTAAAGGTAATGAACTGGGAAATAGAAGAAAGTGAACATGACATCATTCTTATCAGCTATTAGCTGAATGCGATTGTCATCTCATTTATGCCCATGTGAAATGTAAGGGATGCCACACCAAAAGGATAAGAAGCAGTTGTTTAGAAATACAAGACAAATACTTGTGCAAGGAAAAGAATATTAAAGTAGAGGCAAGAGTTTTACAGATAGGGTCCAATCACCTGATCAACAACGTTTCCATGAGTGTCCTGCATAAGTGGCCTATAATCCCCAAGGAAGAACTGTCCGATAAAGAAATGTACAGTCAGAATTCTCATAAAGTTGTTATGAAAAAATCAACTAGCAATTAGAATCAAGTACTATATTGCATTTACCTGATCATATTTAGCATCCTTCTGAGAGTCGCCTTGACCAGTGTTTAGAAGATATATTTGTCCAACATCATCCGAAAGCACAATTGATGTCCCATCCCTACACAAAGAAACGTGTTTTTTCGAAGACAGTAATAACTTCGGCATGTAATAGAAATTGTGAGCACAGATGACCAATATAACAGTGACACCATTTGTACTGACTATAGTAGATTGTATTCACACCAGAGAATTTTATCCCGTGAAGATGATGCAACTCCACCCCCTTAAAGAATCATAAAATAATTATACAGTATAAATAAGTAAAGGTCTTTGACTTGCAGATATCACCAAACATATAGACAGGAAATTAAATATGCATGAACAATCTTTTTAATACACACACAGTCTAGTACAGCAAATTACTTACTGTGAAAACTTTCCATCAACCAACTTAAAGCGTCCACTAATCTCATATACTCGAATTGGAGTGCCCTCCCATATCTGGTAATACATCATATGGAAGGATTCAATACACAGAAAACTGGAATTCCAAAATTATGTTTGCCAAAATAATCATAATCATAAACTTACATCCCACAATATTGTTTTCCCATCATAGCCAGCACTCATAGCAATTCTTGGGTTAAAAGGGTGTACATCCAATACGTAAGTCTGTCAAATTATAAAAGCAAAACATCAGGCAACAAGCATAAAAATTAAATAACGGTTATTCAGTCTCCCAAGAGTCTTCACTTTATTAAACAGTAAGCAATGCAGCTTTAGTCCAGCACAAGTCCCAACCCCTTCCTCTTCATTTTGTTGACACTCCAGAGAGAAAAAAGATACTGCTACTAGATGTAGACAGACTCCACAGCAAGTGAAACATCTCATTTTAGGAAAAATAATGTCCATAAATTGGTTGTTTGATATTGATCTCTCAATGTTCTCTAAGGCATCTTCAAGAATCAAGAACATTCTATATAATGCCCACAACCAATTAAGCCCCCGTTTAACAACCATTATTTCAAAACTCCTTTTTTCTCAAACTCATTTCAACCACACATTCTCAAAATGAAATATTTTGCATGTAAACTCAAAACTTTTTCTACTTATTAACCATACATTCTCCAAAAAATCACTATTCAAAAACTCATTTTCTCTTAATAATGGTAGACAAACAGGGGCTAAAGTTTCTCCTGGAAGTGAAAAAGCTTTCATCAACTCATACACATACTCTTGTACATAAGAAAGTCCAGACATCACTAGTAGTAATCATAAATTAGTGACTATTATTGTCATTTATGTCTGAAATGGGGGATTTTTGCACAAATAGTCCGAAACCTATGGCCTTCGTAAGCAATCAGAACAAAACTGAAAGTGGCAGCGTCTTTAACTTGTTTTGTTTCTTGTGTGTTTTTAGTGATCATATTGCAGCAGGACTGCAATCATGTTTCTTGTGTGCATTTCTTGCAGAGATGACCAGGCAGTGATTCCACTTCTGAATCAGAGCAATCATTAAAGTAGGAGATTAATATATTGCTTTACTTCAGAAAAATTTCCTCACCGAATCGAATCAAGAACACAATCTATGAAACCTATGACTCAGGAAGAGAGAAAATTACAGTAGGGTTTGGTTCAGAATCTAAACCTATGGTGGTGGCTTTACTAATGGTGCTTTGATTTTGTTTGTGGCGGTGGGATTGAGAGGAGGAAGGAGGCGGTAGTGGTGAGAAGAAAGAGAGAGAAGAAAAGAAAGAAATAGGCATTGGTGACGATGGTGCAGGCTCCATGCCGACGGAGGTGGAAAGGGCTGGGTAGTTGGGGTGGGTGGAGTTAATGGAGAACATGAAGAAATTCTTTCTCTTTTTCCTTTTTTTGTTATTTGTCCTTATTTATTTTAACTAAAAATAAGGGTACAGTAATCATTTGCGCAAAAAATAGAAAATTTTAAGTCAAATGGACGAAATCTGTCTTGAAGGACAACTGCCGAACTAAAACAATAGGTTGAGGAGGTTAGTGCCAAGAAAAAATGAAATAGAGATGCCTTTGAAACTGTATGCTGGTTCTCACCATACCCACATTTTTTTCATTTTCATAACCCTCACACTATCATCTAGGGATTGCATTTTATCTTTGCAATTAAATAATCTGTTTCCTTTTTCATCTTTCCAACACAAAGATGCACTATAATTCAGAAGGCAACATTAGTCCATACCAAACTTGAACTAGTATGCACCATGTCAGCTACAGCAAAGATATATAATGACATTTGAAACCCACAAGTTGAACAATCAAGAATTATTTTACAATGTAAGCTATATAATATAATAATAAAATTGAACACGAACTACATAGAGAGCATATAAATTAATGCATGTAGAAACCATTCGAGCATTCGAAGACTTGAGCTCATGAAGTAGGACCATACTTACAGATGCAGTATGACCAGTCAAAGAGTGCACCAAGCTACCATCACTAGCATTCCAGACACATATTCTGTTATCTGCAATAGTTCCTCACTGATTAACAAAGATTTCAAATTCAAGAAACCACAAAACAACTCTTTCTTCAATAAATAAGGGCATCATATGCAGGAGAGGATAACAAAGAAAAAGTGAAGAACATAAATAATTGTGAAAAAAAGAAACTCAATAAGAGGAGAAACGTGAAAAAGAGTTTCAGGTCAAAAAACCATGATCATGGAAAAAGAATCAATATGAAAGATTAATATATCTTGTTGCCACGTAGAAGTAAAACACCCGCATGAGGGTGGGAAAAGTTTCAAGCTTAATAGAACTATTGACTAGTTGAAAAATCACATCAACAATTTCAACAAGCTTTCCAACTGTACTATTCACGGAGTCTTAAATGTTATTCTTCATAATTTCCAAAGTGAGTGACAGGTTTCTTAACACGTGTAATTGCATTTTCCAGCTCAAGAACCAAAATTAATAATAATAGCATTTGTAAGACAATAAATAAACACCAATAACGAAGACTTCAGTTTAGTTTAATAAGAAAGTAAATAATTACCAACAATAGAGTGTTTAATGACAGCAATAGCATATAACTAAACAATCGCCAAAAGGAATAAGTGGCCATTTAAAAGATATGGAAAAGGACTGCAATTACTTTCAAAATGCTTGTAGAGCAACAACAACAAAATGCATGAAATTATTATCGCTGACATGGCTTTAAAAGAAAGAAGACAAAAGTTTCTCTCCTGCAGTCAACATGCATCATGAATAATTCCTACATTGATTGTTTACATTCACAAATCTACGTAGTGCTAATACAGATCGCAGTACCAATGATAGCCTACAAAAAGATAGAAAGGACAGTACAATGAAACATGGGTCAACAATGGCAGTATTTCTACATCAGTACACCACCGAGCTATTAGGCATATAACCATGTTTATCTCTAATGAGAGTCACCATTATAAACAGGATACAAGTTCAAGGTCTATACGCCCAATCTCAGACTTAACACCACAAGTTACATCAGCAAACATAAAAGTTTCCAACACACGATCTGCAGAAGGTCAAGAGCTTAGGACAAACAAGTAAATATAAGCTCATCAACTAAAATATCTTCATATGAAGTAGCATACCCATGATAGCAGCAAGCACAAAACGATTATCTAGGCTCCACACAATCATATTAACACCACGAGGAGTTGGAAGAAATCTATGACGTGGACCTCCTCGAGGAGGTTGAGGAGGCATAGGCGGAGGAGGAACTTTAAGGTGATATGCCCGAATCCAACGTCCAACTTTTCCCTGGAATAAACAAATTTTCTAGAACATGAGGAAACCAACTACTATCACCAAGTAAAACAACACTCGCTAGTAAAACAGAATTAACAACTAAAAGCAATTGTGTGAACCAAGTTTCATTCAAATAATAGGTCTTTGTACTTTCCAAGACTATAAGAACTCACATGAGATCTGCGAGATCTAGGAATCCAAATAATAGCACTGCCATCACGTGAACAAGTGACAATGTTGTCATGACTAAACCTGAGTTCATTATCAAGTAGCATGAGTCATTGAGAGGCAGAACACATAAGCTAGGCTTCAAGAAGTGAAACAAACAACATAGAAGTCAAAGAATGGTAATTGACAGTTGACAAAAATTAGAAAATGAACAATAACAGACCAGGAATTTTTAAATTTTGGAATGCTTTCCTCCGTAAGGGGATCAGATGGCAAAGACCGTGAAGACACAGCACAGCCACTGTACAAGAAAGTAGCAGATAAGACAGTGAGATAGGTTGGGGATTTTAAGTGAAGACATACTTACCTGAACTGTACATAGTTGACATCGTTCTCATGGCCTGCTAGGATATCAATCTCATGACTTGGTTGTTCCGGATCATCTGAATTAGATTTACAAGCACTCCAAACCTGCACAAGGAAACTTTTTAAGAATTCATTTCAACTAAATCTATAGTAAATTCTTTTGCAAAGCCAAGATAATGGAGAATTACAAAGCAAGCATAGTATGACATACTAATACATGTTGGACTTCATCGATCATTCGAAAATAACCAGAACATATAAAGATCTTCAGATAGAGGATGGTCTAGATCAATTCATAAATAAATTTCTCTTCATATGCTTTCCAAAACTATGAACATCATTATATGATTCCAGTTCAGCTTAATAGATAAATACATAAACAAGTATAATATATATAAAAATAAAAAGCAGAATGAAACATGTCAAAATCAATTAATTTTCCCATTAACATTCGCTAGTAGCACATGTAGAAATCTATACATAAGGAACAGATTTTTGTTGAGAAGTTGTCATTGTGCATATGCTTAGTTTTGGTATTTCCCTGAGTTGGTATTTCAGTGATGAATAGCACCATCAAGTGCATGTTTTGGAAACATTATAGTTTCCTTATAATTTAATGGTCAATGTCAAACATTAATTTTAACCACACATTTTATAGGACACATAACTACTACACACTTATTCACCACTCATTGTTATCACATTATAATCTCAGCAACTTATAATTTTATCCAAACAAGCACCAAGTATCAAACATTGTCATATCTTTGTCCACTTCTTAGTTTTTACAATTCCAGGCACATTGATGTAGTTATTTACATATTTCTTCATACCCTTGCATAAGTATCAGAACTGCCAGTGACAAAGACAGTTCCATTAGCATTGTAAGCACAACACAATATTTGATGGCACTGCAAGCCATTACTTGACGATGCACTAGCTGATAGCAGACCACTAATCTTTCCTGCAGACAGAATTTCTCATGTAAATCTGTAAACAACTACAATCCCACACAACTAGACAATATATAATCCATCATCTGACCAGCAGTAGAATCGATTGGCTTTGGCAGGTAAACACGCAGACTGCACTGGGAGTATCTCGCATCCCAGATTCGACAGGTGCCATCATCAGATGACCTATTTATATTTAAGCGGATGGAATAAGAAAGCAAAATTCATGAAGTAGGCCAGTGAAATAAATTTGGAAGTACAACGGTTTTGCAAACCAAATAATTAAGCAATGAAAAGAGCTTGCAGATCATATTCAGCCAAATATGATCTCAAAAGAAATCAAATATTTTAAGTCAGATGAATTTAAGTACTACGTAATTATGAAAAGGTTATGCAACCAAGAAACAGAATTTCAGGATTATGAAAAGGAGCTATGTATGCGATAGGGAAGTAAGAACATTTTTTCATCAGTAAAGGTAACTATCTTATGGCCAAAGAGAGAGCAGCCCATGTACAACAGAGTGAAGTAAAAAAATATGTTTCAATCTATTTTCATGGAAGTCCAACCCTAGAAACAATCACCTGCAGATTTAGTTTCATCAACTTTCTAGATAAATAGAAAGCATTTAAGATGCAAGTAATTGAAAGCTGGAATATCCTTTTTAACAATATGTAATAGATCTATTGACAACATCATGGGGACAGAACAATTATAAGATCAAAATATCACTTGAAAGTTACTGGGAATAAAAATGTTTTACGGGATTGAAACACGAGAAATCTCAAAAATCACAGATCCTAATAGACCCACAAGAAGTATCAACACAGGAATGCCAAAAATTTCTACATCAGAGCTGCAGTTAGATCATGTGGGAAAAACTGTGACATTCAACAATACGTTATGGAAAAAGACACGGAAGGTAATAACGGCTAAAAATAACATTCAGTTATGCTTTAAAACTCTCCCTCTCTCTGTCTAGTGACACTCATTGCAAGCAAGAGAGAGAGAGAGAGAGAGAGAGTTAAGATGATCTATTTGTATACATTAATTTAAACTTGTAACTTCAAAATTTATGACCCTACAATAAAAAAGAACCCAATAAACAGTTACCATACAAATAAATCCAAGATCAAGATGCCAAATGAAACATCTCAATCCTTATCCTACAAGGAGCAGATTCTAACTAGTCAGAATTTGTCTGATGTAAATGCAAATAAGATTAGGCATGTCATAGTTTATTACACGTGCTTCCACCACTGTATCAAACCAATACTAGTTAACCAACACATAAAAACTGCAGAGTGATCAATTATTCAAACTTTCATCACATCTAGCTTTTGAAAAATAAAGTATAAACATGGAGATCAAGTGTAATATGAGGCTTACGATAAGAGCTGATAGACAGAGCCAGGTCGCGGACTGAATGCAATGGCAGTCACAGCTCCTGTATGTCCCCGAAGAACAGAAATAGGATACCCATCGGGCAGACGCCACTGTAGAAAAATGCAGGGTAACTACTCAGTTCTCAAAGAGCAAAGGAGGACAATGTCATGTTTGTTTGACGGGAAAAGAATCTTACAACACGAATGCTGTAGTCATTTGATGCAGATGCCACTACAGCATTATTTGAACTAACCGACAAATCAGTAATGTCACCCTGGTAATTGTTTCACAGACCAAAAAGTGAAGAAAGAACGAAGTTATATTTAACGTACATCTGGACAAAAGATCATTTATCGTATATTTACAGTCTTTACTTACTTCATGTCCACGGCAGCTGGCTAGGCAAAATGCAGTTTCCATTGACCAAATCTTAACCAAACGATCATCCGATCCAGTAATCACATATCGACCACAGTGATCAAATATTGCTAGAGAATACAGGAAAAGCATACAGCAAATTGGTACATGGCAGTCCATAAAATGAGTAATGCAGGCTTCATACACATTGCAAATGTACTGACAGAAACTAAACTCATGGCAATGATAAGAAAGCTCTGTTTTTTTGGACAAAATGATCATTCAATTGAATATTAACATTTACCATGTCAATATATTTATTCACATGGACTCAAATGCTACATGATTTACAGGGAACTGGGCTTAGTTTGTTATTGTTACTGTTCTTGATGAAATTGCTACATGATAAAAATGTAACATTATTTAAACAACCGGATTGAGCAAAATGCCCACTGTTCATGCCAAGTTAAAATATAAATATACCACAATAGACAGCATCTCTATGCCCTCTGAGTTTCTTCACATTTTGCATCTTTTGCACCATAGTTGACGCCTTAGCGATGGCATAACATGCATTGCGAATAGATGGAGCCCGATGGTGTTTTGAAAAGCCACCTCCAATTTCCCTCAAACTTAAACCTCTAACCTGATCAGCCTGCATATGAGGCCAGCGGAGGTAAGATGGTAAATACCTCAGTTGCCTGTTTACTTTATTATGACCTGCATAGAATATACCAGAGCTCATAAATTAATAATCAGAAGATTGGGAAATAACAAAGGTACATAGAAAAAAGTAGTTATAAATACAAATAACAATCGAGCATAAAATTCAAAGTTGATAATGGCAGGCACTGGAGTTTTATAACTTGAAGAAACTAATTAAGACGACAAACGAAAAACTTTGATCAATGTCAATGAGATCGAGAACAGATTATGGAGATTGCACCTACCATAAATATCTAAAAATTGACAATCAAGACTGCATAATTACAGGGGAAATTTAGACTTCTATAATAAGTTAACTATAACCAAACTGGTAAAAAAATTCTTTCAGTCATTATCATGTTCATCACAGATTACACTCAGGAAAATTGAATTGACATCAGATGGAAGATTGCCCTCAGACTTCTCAATCACAACGTTGCAGTAATAGGCTCAGAGCAGATTCAATATTCTTTTTAAAGATATATGTTGACGTCAAAAAATGACTCAGCTTAATTGCTAATTTGTAAAAGGTAAATTGTTGAAATAGTAAAAAAAATAAAGGTTTTTGTATTGATTGGAGTAATTTGAAAGTGTGTAGAGAGATTACATTCAGTATCCCCCTAGAAAATACCATTTGCCTCTATTTATATGCCTCTAACCGAGCAACTTGGCCGTCCAACGACACATCAGGGTCATCAGGGCATACGTCATGATTACATGTCACACAGGTAATTATTGCTGATTTCTGATTGACTGAAAATAAAGTGTTGATGTCATGGGTGCCATGTGTCACTCTGGGAATGGTCGTTATAGTGGTGATGACATCATTTAGGAAACATATGTACAAAATTGCAATGATGATGTTTTTGAAAGACGGCGGGCTGAGCTCACCTCTCTTGGTAGAGCTCATAGAACAAGCTAACCTGACATGGTAGGGCTGACCTGTCATGGTAAGGCTCATAGGACGAGCTGAGCTATATTTAGTTGTCCTGTTACTAGACGAGCTGGCCTAACTTGGGAGAATTACCCAAATGGTCACTGAACTTTACACCAAGTTTCCACGAGGTCACTCAACTATAAAAATCACTCAACTCATCACTTAACTTTTTCATTCATAGTACCATTCATCACTGAGTTCACGCGCGTTAAAAAATTGGACGGAATGCTTACATGTCCGTTGACGTGGCACATGGATGGTTGCCAAATCATCAAAAGTGCTACAAATTGGAACACGTTTCCTCTAAATTGGCTTCACAAATGAACATTTAACAAAATCAAACAAAAAACCCAAACCATTTTCACCAAAACCCCACCAAAATCAGCAACCCCGAATTGCGACAGGGAAATCCAGTTTCCCCAACCCTAATCCCCAATTTCACCACCCTAATCCCCAAATCACCAACCCCATTCGCGACGGGGAAAACCCAATTTCACCAAAATCTCACCACCAAGATCCCTAAATCTCAGCCCAATCCCGCAGTCCAGCCACCCAATCTCTCCAACAACCTAGCATCACCCTTCGAGGGAAGTTTGGTTTGCGACACGGGCTTCTTGAAACAACCATGGCTGACATTGACCAAAATTCAGCATGTAAGATATAGTCTCGAGGACGGTCCCTAATTCTTGCTGACCTTTTTGTTGCTCTCTGTGTGGTCACCATAATTCTTGTGCTCTCTGTCCCTAATTCTTCATTCTTGTTGCTCCTACATTTGCAGTGAATAATGTAGACGACGATCCAGATTTCAATGACTGACCACCATGTGTATGATGAAGATGATATGTTGTTTGATTGTAATGTGACTTCAGGGATAGAAATTGATATGCATCATAGTTATAAAACCCGGCCCGGACCGGCTGGTCGGGCTGGAAAACCGGTGGCCCGAGCCGGGTAGATTAATTTAATAGAAATGCATATGACTCGGTCAAAACTCAGCTTTGACCGAGTTAATCGACGGTTTTGACCTAGTTAACCCGGCCGGTTTACCGGATTTCAAAATTGTTTTTTAAAATTTTGGGGGTCCAAGGAATTGAACCTTGGACCTCTAAATAAAACAAAATAGTCCTTAGACTCCTCACCATTGGAGCACTAGAGTACTTTAATGTATTTTATGTAAAATAAGTTATATGTATCCAATGAATCATATATATGTTTTTCAAAAGTATTTTATAAAGACTTTGATCAAATATTTTACTTTATTTTATTGAACTAAATAATTAGTGAAAATAATTTTAAAAAAGATAATTTTGCCTAAAAAAATTATATATAGATTTTTATGCAATGACCCACCAGTCCGACCATTTACCCACCGGTTCAACCAATAACCCAAGACCCAGTAGCTTGTCCGAGTCGATGTTCAGGTAGGGTCTAATAACTATGGTATGCATAACACACGGGCTAATGAGGTAGCCCCTGAATATGATAGCTCATCAAATACATCTTATGAAGAGCTAAAAATTGGTAGTGGTTCAGACTCTGATGAAAACATTGGTAAGCTCAATTTCCCTAAATTTTTGGGAGCAACTGAAAAGAGAAATCCTGAACTAGAGATAGGTTTATTATTTGGGTCTTTTGAGGAATTGAAATCTGTTGTTAGAAATCATGCTGTTTTCAATAGGGTTGAACCAATTTTCAAACAAAATGATAAGGATAGATTCCATTGTGTTTGTAAGGATGGTTGTCAATGGAAATTGTGGGCTTCTAAGCTACAAGGTGAAGGCACAGTCCAAATAAAAACGTTTGACCCGAACCATACTTGCTTGAAGGTACGTACGAATAAGTACGTAACGTATAAGTGGCTTGTTGATTATTACTTAGAGGATTTCAGAGCTGATACTGAATGGAAGACGAAACACATTAGAGGTAGAGTGAGAAAGGATTTAGGAATTCATATTACGAAGACAGTTGCATGGAATGCTAGAAAATATGCCAAATTTCTAATAGAAGGGAATGACGCTAGACAATTTGCATTGCTAGGTTGTTATGCTGAGGAATTGAGGAGAACAAATCCGAGAACTACTATCATCATTTCGCTTAAGGAAAATCTGTTTAGGGGTATTTATATTTGCATAGAGGCATGTCAGAGGGGTTTTCTTCAGGGGCGTAGGCATTTTGTTAGTCTAGACAAATGTTTTCTGAAATGAAAATATGGTGGGCAACTTTTAGCAGCAGTTGGGGTAGAAGCCAACGTTTGTATATATCCAATTGCATATGCAATCATTAAGAAAGTGAATACTAGTACTTGGCGATGGTTTTTGATGTTGTTGTATGAGGATCTAGCAATGGAGAATTGGATATCTATTACCTTCATGAGTAATAGACAGAAAGGACTACTTAATGTTGTGGTGGACTTCTTTCCGGAAGCGGAACACAGGTTCTATGTTAGGCATATGTACCAGAATTTCTTTAGTGCGGGCTTCAAGGGTAAGCAGTTGAAAGATTATTTGTGGGGTGCAACAAAATCAAGCCACTTAGGATCATTCAAGTATTGGATGGCGAAGATTGAAAACATTAATGAGGAGGCACATGGATGATTGATGAAAAATTCACCGAATGAGTGGAGTAGATCTCACTTCTCGGAACAATCAAAGTGTGAAATGCTTCTTAATAACCTATGCGAGTGCTTCAACAACTTCATTTTGGAAGAAAGAGACAGATCAGTACTATCAATGTTGATTGGGATTCAAAACAAATTGATGCACCGAATCCAGGTAGAGTTGGAGAAGCTTAAAAACTATAATAAGGGCATATGCCCCAAGAACAAAAAAAAATAGAGAGGTATAGAGACGCAGCCAGTGAATGTATATTGCGTCGGGATGAGGTACATCAATATCAAGTGGAGTGTCCTTATGGGGAATTTGTAGTTGATATGGAGAATCAGACTTGCGCGTGTAGAAGATGACAGATTTCTAGGATTCCTTGTCCACATGCGATCGCTTACATCTTGGATAAAGGTCATGACATACAAGGCTACGTGTCAGAGTGGTTTTTTGTGACAACATACGAAAATGTTATACATCCTATCAATGGGCAAGATTTGTGGCAACATACTGAAGGATTTGTTGTGCGTCCTCCACCGTGGTATGAAGCAAGGGAAGAAAGAAAAAGAAAAGACGAAAGGGATATGAAGAAATTGCATGTTCTCAATCACAGTCATAGGTGCGTACAAGCAAGAAGGGGAGAGTGTTTATGACGTATTCGTCGTGCGGGGAGAAAGGGCATAACAAACTGTACCACAACCGTGAGACGACATGGACAAAAATGGACACAAGCGAAGGTGAGTTGAGGTACTAACAAATAATTACAGTGTATATGGTTGCGTTATATCATTCTTTACTCACATCTATCCATTTTTTGCATTTGCAAGAGGATCAAGTTCACATAGAGATGGTTTAGAAATTCTAATTTTGAAGAGGTATTTTGAGGGGTTTGAATGCAGCCATTTATGGGATTCAATGGGGCCTATAGTGTTCTTTTGCACATTTATTCAGTCTAGGAAGTTCAATGAGGGGTTTGAATGAATTTTTTGTAAATGTCGTTGGTACAGACATTTAGCATTCGTTTTGTGAAATGCTGGTTTTTTGTAAATGTGAAATGCGAGTTTTTGAAATTCAGGTAGGAACTTCATTTAGTGATCCCATTGGTTGTACAAAGAATGTAATCAACTACTTTAGTGTAATGAAATACCATTGGTTGTTTATGGCATTGTTGGTTGGAAATGAATGTGTTGCTAGTTGTGATAGATGTCA
Source organism: Fraxinus nigra (assembly GCA_903798295.1). NCBI lineage: Eukaryota > Viridiplantae > Streptophyta > Magnoliopsida > Lamiales > Oleaceae > Fraxinus > Fraxinus nigra. The sequence continues at coordinate 4,158 of CAIGRH010222470.1, read as the reverse complement.
GGTGTAAATGATTTACTACTGAGCCATCGTTGGAAATAAATGCAGTTGTTGGTCTTACATGGTGACTTCAACAGCATTGCACTATCAAAAATTGAAAAAATTCAGTTTACAACATAAACACATCAGGAAGAACACAATTAACAATTGATACTAATGCACATAGGATGAGCGAAGAACAAGTTCCATTACCGAACATAACGATAAACATTACTACATTCCTACTACACATAGGTCCAATCTATCCACACTAAACTAATGACACCATCCACACTTCAACGCCACTGCATTTCCCCACATCCATGAGAAGAAAAACCAACTAGAAAATAAAATAAGTTACAACCAGTGCCATAAGCATATAGAAACAAATGATGTAGAACTTCTTATCCTGACGCAGACGCTCAACCTCTGTTCGAAGTACACATAACTCCAACAGCTCTCGACCTTCTTCACTTTCATTATGCTACAGTTTTAGGCACCGAACCTCTAGACGCAGAGCATTGTTCTCGACTTCCCATCGTCTTATATTTCGGAGCAAACGCAATATTACAGATTTCTGTCTTGCAGCCACAACATCATCATACCAATCGAAATAATCGCAACCACGTGAGGTGCTGTAATTGATGCATCCCCAAAAGCGTCTTTTTGGATTATCGTCGGTACATGACGTCTTCAAAATCGAGAGCTCTCCGCTATAGCACACAACCTCGCCTATTCGAAGGTTGCTATCATAGGAAGATGCCATACTTGCGAACCAAAATTTCCTTGAAGACACGACTCGCAGTTGACAGCATTAAGAATTAGGGACTGTCTTCGAGACTGTATCTTACCTGTTGAATCTTGGTCAATGTCAGCCATGGTTGTTTCAAGAAGCCCGTGTCGCAAACCAAACTTCCCTCGAAGGGCAATGCTGGGTTTGTTGCTGGAGAGATGGGGTGGCTGGACTTCGGGATTAGGTTGGGATTTAAGGTTCTTGGTGGTTAGATTTTGGTGAAATTGGGTTTTCCCCGTCGCGAATGGGGTTGGTGATTTTGGTGGGGTTTTGGTGAAAATGGTTTGGGTTTTTTGTTTAATTTTGTTAAATGTTCATTCGTGATACCAATTTAGAGGAAACGTGTTCCAATTTGTAGCACTTTTGATGATTTGGCAACCACCCTACGCCGCCACGTCAACGGACACATAAGCATTCCGTCCTATTTTTTAACAGGCGTGAACTCAATGACGAATGGTACGAATGGAAAAGTTCGATGATGAGTGATTTTTATAGTTCAGTGACCTAGTGGAAACCCGATGTAAAGTTCAGTGACCATTTGGATAATTCTCCCGCCTAACTTGATAGAGTTGACCTGCATGGTAGAGCTCATAGGTCGAGCTGGCCTATCTCTGGCAGCGCTGTCATGTTACTAGACAAACTTGCCTAACTTAGTAAAGCTGACCAGTCATGGTAAAGCTCATAGGTCTAATTAACCTGTCATTGGTAGAGCTGACCTTGTGATCTCTTGGTTCATTCTCTTTGAAGTGACTATTGGATATTCATAAGTTCTCATTCTCAAATTAAGGTAAGCTAAAGCTGGTTATGTGATTTCGAAACCAACAAATGCCCCCAAAGGTCTGGACATTTACTTCAATAAAGCTCTGACCTTTATTTTTCAGCTCAGAGAAACTACAATCCTGCTCTTTGAAGTAGATTGGTCACGAGTTAGTTTAGGAATGAGGTCTGATTAGTGACTCTAGTTTTTTCCAAGTCGGCCTTTTGTTATAGAATCCCACCTCCAATTCCAAGTGAGGTCTACATGTTCTGAGCTCATTTTTGTTCGTCTTACCTTTCATAATTTTGACTTTAGTTTGTCTTTAGAGAACTTAATCTTGAGATGAGTAGCTTCAAAAAAATTCGTCAATCATACTATCATTCTATGGGACAAAAGAGGAAGGCACTAATCGAGGATGAGGTCTTGTTGGTTTGAAGATTGAGGGCAAGCTCTTCCCGTAGCATACCTAGGTTGAATTTGGACAAGCTCGCAAATTTTTTATGAAATCAGCTTCGTCTCCTCCTCTTACAAATTCAGCTCGCTGCCTACCCGGAGTAGACTGATCGTGAACTCCCTGGGCCAAACGAGTGCGAATGAGTCTTATATCAAGGTAGTCATTTATACCCATTGTTCCATTCTCCATATGGTTTCGGAAAAGTACAATTTTGGGCCATTTTTCTTCTCTTTGTTTGAACTGCACTTAGGTGAACGCTGAGGTGGAGGCCATCCAAAAACTCAGGAAAGATACCTTGGTTATGCACTGGACTGCTAAGAGTGAAGAGCTCGACATGGGGAGGCTGAGACTAAATGGATCGAGGAAATGACTATTTTAACTGCTCGTTTGAAGGCCGAGCTAGTGGCTAAAGCTCATATAGAGAGGAATGTTGGGGAGGCCAAGGTAAAGGAAGAGCTCATCATGGATGAGCTAGAGTAGGAAAATGACTAAAGTCACTGCAGAGGTGAAAAAGGTGAAGGCGAAAAGGTTCGAGTGAAGAGTCAAGCCTAGGGCAATCAATGTAGTTGAGAAATGGAAGGCCTTTCCAACAATTAACGTTTTGAACCAAGACGGTTATGCCATTACCCTGAATGAGGTCATCAACTTCATTGCGATGAAAGTGCCCATTTTAACACTGATTTCCTCCATGAGGTACTGGAATGTTAGGAGGCGTTGTTGGAAGATATAGCGGAGCTGGTATTTCCCATGTGCCTCGTGGTGATGACTATGTCTCTATTCTAGGTGATCTTCCAGCTCAGCAGGAAAATCTCATTATCCCTCAAGATGATCTCTCAGTGTTTAGCTATTGGTGTAGTTTATTTCTTTAGCTTTTGTTGCACAATTTTCATTTCTAATCATTGAATCTGCCAATTAGTTGTATTTGCAAACCTCTAGCACGAATGACTGATTAGCACTTAGCTCTGATTATTTTAGTTTATCTCATAGAATTCTTCACGATGAATTTGTCTAAGTGCTATAGCTCAGGCAATCTTTATTTTTCTACTTAGATTTTGCGTGAAAAATTGTCTAAGTACAATTTTAGCTTGAGCTACTGAAGAGAAAGCTTTGTACAGCTGAAGAGCGTACTTTTAGATCGTGTTGCTAAAGAGCAGGCTTTGTGCCACTGAAGAGCAAACTTTTGTCTAAAGTGTTGTAGCACTTACAATCTCATATCGTTCCGCTGAAAAGCAGGCTTTGTGCCGCTAAAGGGCGGACTTTTGTCTAAGTGGTGTAGCACTTACAACCTCGAATCGTGCTACTGAAAAGTAAGCTTTGTGCCGCTGAAGGGCGAACTTTTGTATGTAAATGATAATGCACAGTAAGAATAAAAATCTGATGTAGATGATGCAACATGTATGTACGTAGATGATGCAATAGGTATGTATTCGCAATACTAGAAATGATAACATAACACGCTTAGCAGTAATAATGTCTTGCTACTAGGGCATTCTTATACCAATAGTCCCCCATGTTGTGAGGTCTTATGGACTCGCTTAAATAAGATGAGGTCTTACTAATAAGCTTCGTCGTTGGGCCTCAATAAGATGAGGTCTTACGAGTTANTAAGTGGTGTAGCACTTACAACCTCGAATCGTGCTGCTGAAAAGTAAGCTTTGTGCCGCTGAAGGGCGAACTTTTGTATGTAAATGATAATGCACAGTAAGAATAAAAATCTGATGTAGATGATGCAACATGTATGTACGTAGATGATGCAATAGGTATGTATTCGCAATACTAGAAATGATAACATAACACGCTTAGCAGTAATAATGTCTTGCTACTAGGGCATTCTTATACCAGTAGTCCCCCATGTTGTGAGGTCTTATGGACTCGCTTAAATAAGATGAGGTCTTACTAATAAGCTTCGTCGTTGGGCCTCAATAAGATGAGGTCTTACGAGTTAGCCTCGTCGTTACGAGGTCTTACGGACTCGCCTCAATAAGATGAGGCCATAAGAGTTAGCCCCGTCGTTACGAGGTCTTACATACTCGCCTTAATAAGATAAGGCCTTACGAGTTAGCCTCACCATTGCGAGGTCTTACGAACTCACCTCAATAAGATGAGGTCTTAGAAGTTAGCTTCGTCGTTGCGAGGTCTTACGGACTCGCCTCGATAAGATGAGGTCTTACAAGTTAG
>CAIGRH010222466.1:0-10405 GCA_903798295.1 Fraxinus nigra | reverse complement strand
CAAATTTAAATACTGTTTTGGTTTCTCGAAGTCCATCGACCATACAACCTGTGATAATCAATTTGAAATGATCCCAACATTTTGCCTGTTTTTTCCCTTTCGCTTCCCTCTTGCTTCAGGAATATCTAATTCATGTTCATCCTCTTGTTCTGCTTCGGAAACATCATCGTTATCTAAATTAATAGGATTACTACTTCCATTAGCATCGAAATCCGAAATATTTTTGGGAATAGGTACTTCCTTTAGACCAGTGAATTCATTCTAAAATTAACTTTGCGGCGTGATAGGTGATTCGCCTTCGATACCGAACAAACCTTCAACTAATGAGTGTGGATCCATTTGTAAATTGTGATGAAATGTATACATAAGTAACAAATCAAGAATTGAAAGAAAGTTGATATGTAAGATTGTAATTGTAAATTTGTAGTGTGATAATTGATATTGAATATAGAAGTAGAATTGAGAAATGAATGTTGTAGTCTAATAGATAGATTGTAGAATCAAGAGTGTAAAATGCAAAAGAGACTAGAGAGAGCGAGAGAGTTGTGTGAAAGAAATTGGGAATGGGGAGGGTATTTATAGGGAAAAAAAGAAGGGGTATTTAAGGGACGAGCCGAGCACTGAGCCGCTTGGCCCATTTGCCACTACTAAGGCTAATGGACTGCCCCCATTTCTATTATATTGCATTGGGAAAAGGGAAATATCATATGTACCATATTTTAAGAATAATATTTAAAAAATATCAAAATTATATAATTTTTTTTCTTCATAAAATGGTCATAAATTAATAAAATATTTCCTAAAATTATAAATTTATAGATATAAACAAGAGAATAATGTGATTTAAATTGAGGATTAATAAATGATAATAAATAATTATTTTCTCTCATCATACCATTTCCTAAATAAGTAAATAAAACACTCAATTTTCTTCCTTCCAACAAATCCTAAAACCAAAAATAGAATACCGGTCTTCAATGACTTAATTATCCAGAATACGTGAAGAAAATGGCCACAAATTCCTTGTACAAAACAATTGCTTCCTTCTTGTCCATGGTTTCTCCGGAATGATTGATTACAATTTCTCTGTCCAATTATACATCTATTGGTGAAGCCCATAATCGAACAATCAATTTTAAACAATTGCTTTCGATCATTTTGTGCTAAAAATGGGACTTTGACCTAATATGTTGTCTAATTGTGACATATATATTGTGCTACTTCTAATCACTAAACTGAGACAATCTATGCATTTACAATTTAAGAATATGACTTTATACATTTTGAAAAATTATCGTTACGTTTTAGATTGTCATTACATTGTGTGACTACGACAAAAATGCAAAATACATAGATATATTATTCTTTCAAATCGAATGGAAGGTAATATGGTTAAAAAAGAATACAAATAATATTGGGAAGAAATTCTTAACAAGAATCATGATTTTTTTTTAAAAAAAAATTTAAATTTTAAAAATTAAACTTCTTGTCATCAGTGGTTGATCCATGAATGGAGGTCAGTTAGGGCGACCATTGACTATAAACTGTTGACAATAAATGATCGTAATAACGACGCCATTTATTGATATTTAATTAAATAATATTAAAAAAAATTCAATATATATGAAAATATAATTCAATACACCCCAAAATAGTAATAAAAAAATACATGATACAACTTCACTACTCAGACAATTGCATTCTCCGGGATCTCACAAATTCTCCAATTTATCATTTTCATTTATTGATAGTCATTTTTATCCTAGAAGGCATTCGATCATAACGAAGTAATTAGAAAATATAAAACCATGTAACAAAAAAAAAAATGCCAATGAAGATTCAACAGCAAAATTGGGCAGTTAATAAACGGGAAAGAAATACAAAATGCACTCAATTTAGGAAATGAAACTAGAAAACTAGAAAAAAAATAATATGTACAACGGCATAGTTGTAGTGGGCTAGTGGTGGAGATCGAAGAGGCTCGACTTCGGCGACAACCGCAAATTGCAAATGCTTGGTTTGTTCTCTAATTTTGCACATTGCAATTGAAACAATACAAAACCATTAAACCATCACCCGGAATCTAATGAGTTGGCCGATTAAGCCATTTTTATTTTTTTAAAAGGCCAAACGAAAAGACCCACAATTTTGAAAAAAGAAGAGAAAAGGAAAAGGCCCAATACACAACTGTCATCTTCCAAACCTTCAAGTTTCCTCCCGACCATCCTTGCGTCATCGCTTCAAGTTTCCTCTCGACTCCTAACGGAGATTGTTAATTCTGATAGAGCTAGCACTCGATGAGACTGCCTGCGCTGGCTCTTCCTGTGCATGTGATATTATCCCAATTATCATTATTCATAAAAATAAAAAAATAAATACTAGTAATAAATTAAATTAGTTTTTCCATAATAAATTCCTATTTTGACGCCTCTTATCTATTTATTTCTTTATACAAGAATTGGCTTATTTTCATGTCTAGAAGCTAATTTCGTCCTACGGGCAAAAAATCAAAGGAAAATCTTATCTTCTTCATTCAGCGACACGTGTTCATCAAACAAATCAATCTCCTACTTGCCATTTTTCTACCATGACGGGTGGAGGCCACATAGTGTTACTCAAATTCCAGTGACACGGGTGACGGCGTCGTAAGCACCCACCTTTCCCTTGCTCATCACGCACGTATAGCTAACCAGAATTAGAAAAACACAAACAGGAAAATGCTGAGAATTGGCGGGAAAGGAGGCGGAGGAGTTGGTCAGCTACTGGCGGCGGTTGCGGCAGCGCTACTGCTCCGCCTTTTCTCAGCACCCGGACCAGAAGTTCTTCCCGAGAACGTCCCCGATGACGAGGAAGGAGACCACGAAGCTCCGGCAAAAGGAAAGGTTTCGCCGGTTACTATTAAATGGACTAACATCAATTGTTCACTCTCCGATAAATCCTCTAAATCAGTAAGTATGCATAATATAACTTATAGAGTAAGTGCATATATCATGCAATTTTATTATTATTATTATTTTATTGGAACTATAAGTAGCAGTATAAGTTTAAAGCTTATTTGATTGTGGTGGAAATCAAGTGTTTTTCTTGGTTTAATTATTGGTCCTGAGGTCAATAAATGTTATACATTCCAAAAGTGTACTGCATTTAGAAATTGGAAGAGAGTGGAATAAGAAAAAAAATTGAATTCTGTAATAAAGTAGAAACTGGAAATTATGATTGAATGGCTGATTATTCTGACTTTTTGGTTAAATTCAGCAAAAATGATTCACAATTAAACGCTACAGATACTTGAAATTTAGGAACATGGGATGCCACTAAAGATAAAAATTACTTACAAATGAGTTGTTGGATTAAGTTTTTTGTTGTGTTAATAATGTGTCTAATCCTAAATTGGGAAAATATGAGCTATATAAATAATATCGGATTATAATAGTACATAACGTACAAATTAATTTTACATGGAATTCGTAGACAGAGATTTGTAAAATCTTATATTTGGATGTTTCACTTCACTTTGAAATTTTGTCTCATTTTTCCTCTTTAGAAAACACTTAGATGTAAGCTCTTAAGGGTAATGTTTTTGCCTTTTAGAGTTTCATCGCTTATTTTTTTATCTTGAAATTGAGGCTTTAAGAATTAGATTCTATTTCAATGAGTATTTTATGAGTGTGAATGGAAATTTAGGTCATCATTTCGATTTTAGGTGCGGTTTTTGCTGCAAAATGTTAGTGGGGAAGCGAAACCTGGTAGATTACTTGCAATTATGGGACCATCTGGATCAGGGAAGACAACCCTGCTCAATGTTCTGGCAGGTCAGATAGTGGCATCACCGAGATTGCATTTGTCAGGCCTTTTGGAGGTTAATGGGCAACCATTCTCAAACAAAGCTTACAAGTATGTGAAAACTACAATATTATGTGGCTTACAAACTTTTAGAGTCTTCTCATGATTGACTTCTCTTGCACAATTTTAATTTTCTGGGAATTTGAGGTCTTTAAGTGATGAATAACTTGTCTGTTGCAGTTTCGCCTATGTTAGGCAGGAAGATCTTTTCTTTTCACAGTTGACTGTTCGAGAAACACTTTCTCTTGCAGCTGAACTCCAGCTGCAGGGAATAACTTCAGTGGAAGAGAGAGACGAATATGTGAAGGATCTCCTTTTGAAACTAGGCCTTGTAAGAATGCCTTTATTTTTCTTTGAATTTCATTTGTGTAAGATGGTTTTGCATTCAAATTTAGAAACACTAGACATTATGCCAACATTATGTTCTACTTTTCCATCTATCGTTCATTTATTGTTATTGATTCATTGACTATAAGTCTTGCCATTTATTACATAATTTACTGATAAGTCTGATTCAACCTCGAGTCATTAGTGATCTTGACAATTGAATTCATTAAGCATACATGGTCAACTTGCACGTGCTTAAACTTGTTGAAAATTTGCAACCATCGGAAGCTGAGACATTAAGTCTAGGGGTTCCAGCTTAAAATTTCAACCTTGTTAAAAGGAGTAGCTCCCACAAGACTTGTTTGAGAATACCAATTGAATTCACTAAGTATACATGGTCAACTTGCACGTGCTTAAACTTGTTGAAAATCTGCAACCATCGGAAGCTGAGACATTAAGTCTAGGGGTTCTAGCTTAAAATTTCAATCTTGTTAAAAGGTGTAGCTCCCATAAGACTTGTTTGAGAATACCAATCTTGGAATTCATTTACTCGTTTGAGATTTTATATGGATCGAATTGCTTGTTTGAGCCTTTTAGGCTCTGAACCTATATTGTCTTTGGGTTCTAATTTATAAGGTCATCCTTGTTAAGAGGAGTTGATAATTGTTTTGTATTTAAAGTATGTGGGATATACCTTTAAGAGGTGGTAGGTGATATCAATCCATTTTTATTTGAGGTTATTGTAGAAGAGGCAGAAATAATGCCAAGTTTTATGGATCTTTAGATTTCTCTTACCTTGTATAGAGTGATGGCTTTGTATTTGTAGTCCAGTGTGTTAGAAGAGCCATGCTTTTGCAAATGCAGGGTCCTGCCATTCTTGTACAAGGTAAACTGTCACATTTTGTGAGTTTGGATGCACTATACGGCTATACCTGTTTTTCGTGTTTGGTAGGCTTCTGACCCATATCAGTGTCAACAATGAATGCCGAGCTGAGAAATATATACTAAGCGCTTCTATGTCCAAGGTTTTTTTGTCTAGTTTCAGGGATTCCTTTACGCACTGCACGATACAAGCTTGGACCTTCCTAGGCTGAGCTAGTCCACGGTATTGAGCTTGATAGTGCCACAGCTTACTCCCTTCAATTGTTTTGAGGACTAGTATATTTCTGATTGGCCATGTTTTCTGTGCATAACTTTACCTATCATGATGGGTCGTTATGCCTCAAGATGCCACATGGATGGCCACATAGGATTTGGTATGGCAAAAGATATTATTGTTGCTTTCAAATCAAGAATAAGACACGCTCATAATGCATTAATGCAGAATGACTTTAGTTCTTTCAGTCCAAGCAGTTTCTGCCACTTGAATAATTGAAAGTAAACTACCTCACTTAAAGTACACTTAAAAGTAAAAGCTATAGCTCCTGTTCATTTCTTTTTCTTTGCTTGCACTTTTGTCATTTCTCTTAAAGGTCAGTTGCGCTGATTCGCGTATTGGGGATGCAAAAGTGCGTGGAATCAGTGGTGGTGAAAAGAAAAGATTGTCACTTGCATGTGAGCTGATTGCTAGTCCTTCTGTCATTTTTGCTGATGAACCTACGACTGGTATGTGATATTTCATCTCTATTTTTAGTTTTATCTAATTCAAAATTTCAGAATTTTTCTTAGATGGTGCAAACCAATTTCATTTTACTTTAAAAGATGTTTTAGAAATAGTTCTTTAACTAGTAGCTGATATAGGGAGAAATTGATTTGTGAAAGCAGCTCTTTCAAAAGAATATGCCCGTGTGTGAAGTGTCCGCATACAGGACGTTCAAATGATGAAATAAGTACATGTTATCTGAATACAAATGTATGATTACGCCTGTGAAACATACTGACATAAACATCATGATTGTCTTTGTCTGTTAATCCATGTAAAGAGAACTATGTTGGAATATTTTGAGTTTTGAACATGATCGAGCCTCAGAACCTTAATTAAAACAAGATTAGGGCAGTTCAAGCTTAACAAAAAAGCATGCTGAATTGAGCTTGAGCTGTTTCTTTTATGTTCTTTTGGCTTTTCACTTTTGTTTTGATTTTGTAGTTTCAAGGTCCAACCTGAACACGTCATGAGGTGAAACTTGAAGTTAGGATGAAGTGACTGGGGCTAATTTTGTGGAGTCCTATCCTTTCTCTTTATCTCTAATCCTAGTGGAAATTTGACTAACTACTTATTTGCACATCACTTATATAATTGAGTGTTGATTTTTTATTTATTTATTCATTTTTTTTTGTTCTTGCACAAATCAAGGGGTTCACTATCATATAGTGTCTAAAGAGAGTCAATGTCCGACATGGACATGTAGCTTTCCTGAGTATGTGCATGACTGTTAGTGCAATACACACATCATTGTAGCTTCACTCCTCATGCTCTTTCCATCTTGTAATATCAATCAAATGGTGTGCATTTCTTCTTTTACCTTTTTCTTTGAAACATCATTTTTTAATCAAAGATTCAGGTATCTATATCCTCAACTTCATAACTGTATTCGTAAATTTATGGCAGAAATTAGCTGTAACATTTAACTGATCTAGTCAATGCTTCCCCCGAATCTGCTTAATAACTTGCAAGCCCTGCTTTTTAGAACTAGTTACCACGTTTTGAGACATTTCTGCAGTATTTAGATTTCCACATTGCAACAGCTAAGTCCCTTCTTTCCTTGCTATTCTCATGTTACTCTTCGGTCTTTGTTTCTCATGACAGATAAATAATGCAGTAATGTTTAATTTGTGTTGATTACTTATAAAACTGATGCTTTCAGGACTCGATGCCTTCCAGGCAGAGAAAGTGATGGAAACCTTACGACAACTTGCACAGGATGGGCACACTGTGATTTGCTCTATACACCAGCCTAGAAGTTCAGTTTATGAAAAATTTGATGACATCGTGTTACTGACAGAAGGCGCACTTGTTTATGCTGGTCCTGCACGTGATGAAGTATTGGTTTACTTTTCAAAATTTGGGTGAGTTATGGGATGCTCTTTAATGTACACTTATCATACCAGGTTGAAATTGTTCAGGTTGCAGTTATTCCGTGTGAAATATGGGACTAACTGCATATATATGTGTGAATCCAATCCCTTGTATATATAAAAGGAGGTTATGAGTAGGATTTCTGAGTACAGTTTGGGCGTGGCAACCTTCTTGCATATGACTTACACCCGAATTTTTCCTGTTATGTTTCTCCAATTTCAAATATTAAGTTTTTGTGATAATATATAAATAAGACAATCCACTTCTTTTGGTGCTCCATAATATTGTATTCTAGTACATTTGAATGTCCATCATATTTGTATATGATTTATTTTCTACAAGAGGAGGTCAGGAGATAAAAATAAATAGTCAAGTATTTAAGCAGCCACAAGTTTCTAATCATAGAATGCATGTAAGAATCAGCTTGATGTTAGTTCTGAGTTCTAGTAAGAACAAAGTTCACCCATTGATGAATCCTTCTACACTTTTGGTAATCCATATCACAAATGTAGTTATCTGATACTGACACAAAGAAGTTCTCTTGAGATATAATTACAGGCTTGCACTGTGTCAAAAATATTTTGGTTGTGACACTTTAAATAAAAAATTTGTTTTCGTACAATTCATTCAAAATTTACACATTGTATTTCTTATACCTTTTTCAAATCCTTTGCAAACGTGACATTTTTATTCAACAAGGATTTTCCCTATAGATTTCACAAATCCCTTTTCTGTCCAGTATCTGAAAAATTAAATGTCTCCTGTAATTTCTATGGATATTCCATCAAAATCAGCAATAATCTCTTTCATGTTTTTCTGAAGAAATACGCTAAGCTGATTTGATTCTTAGGACTTGACCAAAGAGCTATGTTGTCAATTCTTGACCATTATATATTAGTAGGCTGATGGTTAATCATTTGTTAATAAGAGTATTCTTGTTAGTTTTCATAAATGGAGACAATTTACATTCAATCTTTACAAGATAAACAGCATCGACAGAATAGGCACTAGTATACACTTTAAACCATTCTCTGTGCAGAATGGTGTCATGTTTTTATTGATATGTTGGTGGCGTATGGTATGTTCAAGTATCCATATTAACTTATTCTCACTTGATTATTCTACTGTCACTTTGATGATCTATATTTAGTCACATACTCCTTTTTATGTTGATGGGGTTGCTACTACATACTGTTAAACTAAGTGCTGATCAAGTCAATAATTAAATGACAGGTATATTTGTCCCGATCATGTAAATCCCGCTGAATATTTGGCTGATCTTATATCAGTAGACTATACTTCTGCCGAGAGTGTCAATGCTTCTCAGAAAAGGATAGATAGTCTTGTTGAGTCATTTGCTGAGCAGACATCATTAACTCTATATACAACTCCACTTACCAGGGAGGATCTTAAGAACAACATAAACTCAAGGAAGAGAACTGTTGTTGAAAGGAAAGGTGGTTGGTGGAGGCAGTTCTGGCTGCTACTTAAACGTGCATGGATGCAGGTGGAACTCATAAGCTTTTTACTTATTAAAGAATTCTGCAGTTTATTAGAATCCTTTCATTTGAGGGATTCTAAGGTCATGTAGTGTACACTAGCATGGAAAAGCAGTCAAATGGAAAATGAATCTCCATAATATGAATGCCAGATTAAGCCCCTATTTGATGTAGGTTAAAATCAGATTTTTAGTAGATTTGAAAGTTGATAAAATGTGTGGTTTATGGATCCTATGATATGTGTGGTTAAATTTAATTGTTGATTTTCAATTGAGATTTTAATTTGATCCAAACCAAACAGGGGCTAAATGAAAGGATAACAGAAATGAGTGGGCTTATTGAGGGATAGACAAACTCATAATATGGCCCTGGCATACTGTGATTAGAATATACGGATAGTAGTATTTGCTGGATTTTAAACTTATGCTGCATAGGAAATAAAATGATCAGTAAACAAGATTCTGCAGTCCAAAATATTGCGTATCTTTACTCTTGTTTTACTATTGACACATCTCTTTTAATAGTTAGTTCCTCCTTCCTGCTGGAGAGACCACCTTTCTTTCTTTCTTCCGTGAAGGAGGATGGTGTTTGGGTGTTTGGGTTGCTAGCTGAATTTTAAACGACATTCGTGCCGACTTTCCACTTTTCTTATTTTTCCTTTCTATCCTGATCCTGATGAATTAAGTCAATAAAGAAAATTCAAAACAATCTAATAGCTGCACATTGACATGGCTGACATTGTAGATTCTCATAGGCTGTTATGGAATTGCTTATCAGACTGTCGACCTCCCTTTCTGTATATGTTTAGAACTCATTATTTGACTGGACATTTTGTGTTCTTTTTATTGTGTTGCTTGCCTTATTTGGTTGATTCTTGCCCATCAATAAAAGGCTTCTCGTGATGGCCCAACAAACAAAGTTCGAGCAAGAATGTCGATTGCATCAGCTCTCATATTTGGTTCTGTCTTCTGGAGGATGGGTAGATCACAGACATCAATTCAAGATAGAATGGGATTGCTTCAGGTATGACATTTACTTCAGCTCGTTTGAGATCCAAACTTGTCTTTTTTTATGAATGTGCTAAGATCATTTATTCTGGTTGCAATTTAGTCTAATATCAGCATATATTTGCAGTACAATTGTAAAGAGGGCTTGGCATTACCCTCTTTCTATTTTATACACTCCCATCACAAAGTACCCTACTAATATATATCTAGTACCACTTGACACATACAATTTTCCTGACTAATTGAATGCAATTAAATGTTATGGGGACCCAATATTCCAAAGGAAACTCTTATCCAATGGCACAATCTAGAAAATAAATTCCGCAATACCAAATATTTGTTGAAATAATTGTTTCTGGCATTGCTGGAGTAACTTCTAGTGTTCTTGTTGCTTTAATTGAAATGATCTTGAACTCTGTTGATGGAGCTTCAACTCATGCTTTTGTTTATGCCCTGGACTATGAATGCTCTTATGAATCTTAAATTTTCTTTTTTAAATTAAATCATCTCTTTTCTCTCCCTTATCTCTTCTTAGAAAATTCTTACAAGCATAGACATACTGAACAAATAGAGTATATAAGAGCATAAGGACCATTTTCTTTGAAGTCCGGGTCTGGATTTTGAAGTTGTAGATCCTTAAAACGTCCGTTCTTTGTAAATTTTTATTTATTTATTTATTTTTTTCAAATCACATCATCTTATATCTTCTCCAA